>SKCR01009951.1:0-22962 GCA_019454045.1 Zanthoxylum bungeanum
GGTCGAAAAATGGAGGGTAATTAATTGAATTTTAATTGTTAATTTATGTGTGTGTATGGAATGTGCGAAGGGTGTATTTTAATCTGTGATTTACTTCTTCGTTATTTATGTTAAAATTATCATTTAATTGGTTGGTAATTTTTAATGATTTAATTTAGTTCAAATTAATTTAATTGGTTGGTGAATTTTAATTTGCATGGAAGTTAAAGGGTCACAAGCGAGGGAAATTAGAGAGAGAGAATATGTGTGAGAAAGAGCGAGGAAAAGGTTCCGAGCGAAGGATGATTCTGAAATGGAAAAGGCGACGACGAACCCGAAGCAAAACGAGCGAATAAAATCCACCAAAATATCAATTCCTGACTTTTCTCTTCCGACATCCGTTTCCCGCGACTTCCGCGACTAAAAGGTCGTGCCTCCATACGAGGCTCATCATCGGGCTGGTATGCAAAAATGCAATGCCTACATTAACACTCTCTGGGAAAGTGTACATTCAAAATGTACTTGTATTGGTGTCTCATACGCTTCGAGCATATGGAGTCACAATCGAGTCAATCCAAGTGATAGTCACTGGATTGAAGTTAAGAACATCTGTTAGTATCTCTGAGAACTAAAGATGCTATCTTTTACTATGGAGAAGGAGAACTTGAAGTGACTGGGATCACTGCAGCAAGTTTCCAAACGATTAAATACTACGGTACTATAAAGTTTGAACACCGGGACAGTGAGCTGGAAATCTTCCAAGCAAGATAACTGTTGCCGAATAAACAACAAATGCGGATTATTGCTGCAGCTGAGGCAGCAATAGAAGTCTTTTGGGTCAAAAGTAAATCTAATTAGATTAGATATAAGTTCTGTTAGCAGCTGAGCTAGGCGTCAGCACAAGCTAAGGAATTAAAGGTCTCATCGACGATCCAGATATATACTTCTATATCATCTGATTCGTTCGGATCATACATCGTGGCGATGTGATGATCGTATAAATCGCGTCAAACGATAATCGAACAAATCCGCTGACGAAAACTTTTTTCTCAGCAATTTGAGCGAACAGTACATAGTTCGGGTGTGGGACACTTGAGTGACTGGCTATGTGCCAAGTGGGAGATTGTTGGACAAAATGACCCATAGCGTCACTATTTGCACAGATCATTGTGTTGTTGTAGCAAATTAACTATGTAACAAGGAAATTGCACTCTCATCATTTGTGATTAGATCACCATAGATAAATAAATGAAGAGAGGTCCCTATGATTAGTTCCTGGATTGAGATGATATGAGACAGTATCAGTCCACGAAGGATTAATCATTAAATATCCCTAGCCGTAGTATTATCGAGACTGGACATCGATAATGCGGTATAGGCTAGTATTGCACTTGTGTGCGTTGTGAGGGCACAACGGCATAGTTCTCATATATATATAAGTATTGGATACTTGTGCAAGTGCGATAGGAGGTCGTGTTTCACCGATGGTACGGAAACAGCTTCGCTCTGGATAGACCCTTCTGAATCCCATTGGTATTATGACTAGGTGTCTATGGGAGGCCGAAATCAAGGTAGGTGTGTATAGTCTTAACCTGAGACTTGCATCGCTAATACTTACGATAATCGATAGACTTTGGACTTGGTGGTACAGGGCTTTAACCGGTTCTGCGTACACCACTTCTGGGTTTATCAGAGAGTCGTAGTGTATTGGATGTGATGTCGAGACGGAAGTATCACTCCAGTCATAGTGGAGATGATGTCACGCAGGATACGGTATTAGTGCTCTTAAGTGATGCGCATCCAATCGTGATATTATGACCAGGTCATGAATATCCGATTATAGAGACTAGTTACCAGACATCCGATATGTGTTTCGGACGGGGCAGACACTTATCCAGCCCCAGCCCTAGCACGTGACTATCAGATACTGGACCGATATGCACAATACATTAGTATACTACGCTTGATACAGATCTTAATATTCTTAAATGGATATGTCCGGAGAATTGGGTAGACTTGGTGCTTTGCTAGGAGTCGACCTTGTCTCGTAAATCAGTAGAACGTAGTACTTGGTACGTACGTGATTCGGATACTCCGACGACCGTATTTACTGCCAGATTATCCGGGGATCTCATGGTCGCGCTTCCCGATAATCCACCGATGACGCACAACTCGCACTCTTGAATAATCTGGGATTATAATAGAAGAGAGAAAATTAATCTAGGATTAATAACGGAGATATTTTATCCGGGATAAAATGTCGTCTAAAGAGAGAGAACGATTAATTTGGAATTGATCGATGAATTAATATATTCGATATATTAAATGAAATTAGATTTCGACGCGGAATTAAAATTAGATTTTAATTCGGGCAAACGAGTTAATTTAGAATTAATTCGTTAGCGACGTAAATAATAATTTCGCCAGGCGTAATTATTTATTTAAATTCGATTGAATTAACGTCGCGACGTAAGCTCGGTATTTCGGAAATATCGAACCCGAACGCGTGAGTGCACGTGGGCCCACTTTCATTTGGAAACGTGTGGGGCCCACATGACACATGTCATGTTATGCATTAACTTTGACACATGTCATGTTATGCTTATTTGACACTCTAATGCTTTGCATGGAGATTGTGTACATTGCACTCAATGGTAATGCATGGAAATGAAGTGTTTGACACTCTAAGCCTTTGCATGATTTGTGTCATAAGTTTATTATTTGTTTAATGAAATTATGGCATAAATATAAATTGATTTTTGGTAACAAAAATTAATTGAATACATTACATCTTCTCTCTCATTTCCTCTCTTCCTCTCACGAAAATGGACTGGTTTGGAACTGGTTTTGGGCGTGAGTTAAAGGGAAGCAAAGAGTGATTCTCATGGTGAGAAATCAAGTGCTAGCACACTACAAGTCTTGCGAAGGTGGTAGGGAGGTTCGACCATGAGACGGGATCCATCCGAAGAAGCTAGGAGCTCCGTTTCTCATCTCAAATTTCTGTTTTTGGAGGCAGTGGACTGCATGCAGTAGAGCTCAAAGGCAGTGCATTTTTGGGCATCATTCGTCTCCAAATCGACATAACCGATCAATGTGAGTATTCCGCTACCTCCGTTGATGTATTCACGCATGTTTCATGACTTGTTATTGATCTTGGGACCTTATAGAAAACCAAAATTTACTCCCCTGGAACTCCTTCAATTTTGATCGCTTAAGGCATCTCTACTAAAAAAAACTGTGGTTCAGGTGTTATTCTCTTACTAGTATTTCCATCCCAATATGATGAAGCTCTTTATAAGTCATATACTATATTCCTGAGAGTTGCTCTCTATCTGAATCCTTCACTCTTTTGAGCCTTTACTCTCCCCTAAGAGTCTCCAATTTAACGATGACTTCTAGATTTGACTCGACTTACTGTGACTTCAAACTATTCTATCTCATATAGAACATTGCCATCTCATGATTCTTATCTATGTTCCATTGAACTTATTGGTTCAGTTATCTATCTGTCTCATAATCCGTCTATTCTGTCAAATACACTTCTTTACTGGTTCTTCTCCTTACTGGGCTCTAAGTGGAGGGGTCAGTATATGTATTCCATATAAATCTATGAATACACATTTCTGTTATTTACTTAAGCTCGGTGACGGACTAGTTAGGTATCTATATACTTACTAGAGTTGGGGCTACTGGAATGGGATTTACTATTCATTCCATTTGAAGCTACATCGACTATTCCATGTCTTCAGAATCCTTAATATTTATCAATCAACCCGAGGACTTCATTTACTTATTGTCCTCAAGCTATATTATCTATTGTAACTATATACACTGAAATTCCTTATTACTAACTGTATCCTTTGATTTACAAAGGTGAGGTTGGTGTAGCAGTCCCGACCAATAGCTACGTACTTTGGGGGCATAGTCTGTTGTGTAGCTGGGAACGTTTTACATAGATATGGAGTTCACTCCTTCTTGCGAGAAGTAAAGGGGTATCTTTTGTGGTTTGTATTAAGGTCCCAAGATCAATAATAAGCATGAAATATGTGTGAATACAAATCGAAGAAGTTGCGGAATACTCACATCGATCGGTTGAGCGATGAGGAGACAACAAAAACGAAATTCTGCCTCTATGGACTGGTTCGGCAGTGACAGCTCCAAGCTCACTGGTTTCGCCCATTTGTCTTCAATTTTTTAGCTCCAAGCTTCGTCAAACGATTCCCGGCTCATGGGTGGACTTCCCTATCACATTCACATGTCTCGTAAGTGTGCTAGCACTTGAGATTTTGCCACAAAATCCCACTCTAGCTTCCCTCACTGCTCACGGTATCTCAAACCAGAAAAATAGATAATGCACAGCCCTTTTGGGCGTGAGATGTAGTGAGAAAATAGAGAAGAGAGAGATGAATAATGTGTAATTGTTTTTTATAAACGAATTTCTAAAAAACATATACCAACTTTGCTTTCAAAAATTCAAAGTAATGAAAAACAATATATTCCATTCAAGCTTTTAAAAGCTTTCAACAACTCCCATCAAGTCACATCTATCATTCAAGTTGTCAAGTCACATCACTCAAAGTGACAAGATTTGACGCTTGATGTGACGCTAGATGCGACTAGTGATTTGACGCTTGATTTGACTTGCGTGGCACACTCGAATTCGAAATGCGAATGCGCTCGCAAATAATCCCGGGCTTGGGTTCGCTAATTCCAAATTAAAGAATTTTCCGTTGCGTCGTAATTAAATGATTACGCCTAGCGAAATCACTATTCACGTCGCTAACGATTTAATTGCAAAATAACTCGTTCGCCCGAATTAAAATCTAATTTTAATTCCGCGTCGAAATCTAATTTCTTTTAATATATCAAATATATCAATTAATCGATTAATTCCAAATTAATCGTTATCTCTCTTTAATGATATTTTATCCCAGATAAAATATCTACGCAATTAATCCCAGATTAATTTTCTCTCTCATCTAATTAATCCCAGATTAATTTAGAGTGCGAGTCATATGTCATCGGTGAATCTTTGGGAAGCGACCCATGAGATCCCCGGATATGTTGGCAGTAAATTCGGTCGTCGGACTATCCGAACATGTATGTACCTCGTACTACGTTTATACCGATTTACAAGACAAGGTTGGCCTCTAGCAAAGCGCCATGCCTACCCAATTCTCCGGAAATTTCCTTACATGAATAAAGGATCTGTATCATGCGTAGTATACGTAGTATTGCGTATTTATATCCCGTATCTGATGATCACGTGTTAGGCCTGGGGCTGGAATTGTGTCTGCCCCGTACGAAGCACATGTCGGATGTCTGGTAACTAGTCTCTATAATCGGATAAACCTGACCTTGTCATTTTATCCCGATAGCTGCAGCATTTAAGAGAACCAGTCCCGTATCCTACGTGACCATCATCTCCATATGACTGGACTGACACTTCCGTCTTAACATCACACCCAACACACTACGATTCTCAATATACTCAGTATTGGCGTACACAGAACCTGTTAAAGCCCTGGACGACCTCAACCAAAGTATATTGATTGTCGCAAGTATTAGCGGTGCAAGTCTCAGGTTAAGACCAAATACACCTACCCTGATTTCGGACTTCCATAGACATATAGTCATACTACCAATGGAATTCCAGGGGGTCTATCCAGAGCGAAGCTATTTCCCGTACCATCGGTAAAACACAACCTTCTATTACACTTGCATGAGTATCCTATACCCAAATATATGAGAACTATGTCGTTGTGCCCTCACAACGCGCACAAGTGTAATACAAGTCTTTTACGTATTTATCGATGTCCAATCTCGATAATACTCTGACTAGGGATATTTAATGATTTATCCTTCGTGTACTGATACTGTCTCATATCATTCTCCGTCCAACAAATCATAGGGACCTCATATCATTTATACATCTAGGTGTCTAATTACAAATGATAAGAGTGCAATCTAATTTGTCACATAGTTAATTTGTACAACAACCCCATGATCTGTACAAATAGTGACGCTATGGGTCATAATTGTCCAACAATCTCCCACTTGGCCTATAGCCAGTCACTCGAGTGCTTGACACCCGAACTATGTACGGTTGGCTCAAACTGCTGAGAATTACTTTCGTCAGCGGATTTGCATGATTATCATCTGATGCGATTTATTCGATCATCACATCGCCATGATGTATGATCCGAACGAATCAGATGAATAGTCGAATTATATATCTGGATCGTTGATGAGACCATTAATTCTTTAGCCTGTGCTGACGCCTAGCTCAGCTGCTAACATAACTATATCTAATCTAATTAGATATGTTTATCGACCCAGAAGGCTTCTATTGCCGCCTCAGCTGCAGCAATAACCCGCATTTGTTGTTTATACGGTAACAGTATCTTGCTTGGAAGATTTCCAGCTCACTGTCCCGTTATTCAAACTTTGTAGTACCGTTTGCGACTTTTAGTCATTTTATCGGTTAGGAAACTTGCTACAGTGATCCCAGTCACTTCAAGTTCTCCTTCTCCATAGATTAAGACAGCATCATTAGTTCTCTAAGATACTAACGGATGTTCTTAACATCAATCCAGTGACTATCACTTGGATTGGTCAGTTTGTGAATCCATATGCTTAAAGCGTATGAGACACCAGGTAACGTACATTTTTCAATGTACGAATTCTCGGAGAGTTTTATCGAAATCCAAGCTTTCACCAATAGCTATTATGGGAATATCATTTCCAAGAAATGACATGTTATCATTATTTATAGGACAGCCACTGTCAGTGCGCTCCCACACACCCTCTTATATACACAAGAATCATTTCATTTTGAATTAAATCATAAACTATTATGATTACATCAAAACGACAATTCCAAGAACCTAATGCTTGCTTCAATCCAAACATGGATCGAATAACCCGCAAACCTTGTTTGCTAGTTATTGTACGACAAAACCGACAGGATGTTGTAAACATCCTCCAAAAGGTTTCCTTTTCAGGAAAGCGATTTTCTCGTTCAGCTGCCATATTTCATAAATGAAACATGCAGCTGTAGCAAGCATTATCCAAATGGATTTACCGTGGCAACAGGTAAAAGGTTGAATCGTAATCAACACAATGTTGATAATGATACCTTTCTGCTAAAAGCCTAGCTTTATACGTTGGTATGTTTGCTATCCATGTATGTCTTCTTTGAAGACTTATAGTACCAATAAGCACAATGCCTTGCGGTACATCAACTAGTATCAAAACAAAGTTGATATACATGGAATCCATTTCAGACTTATGGCACTTTGCCATAATTAGGGAGTCGATACCTTGTATCACTTCCTTATACGTAGTCAGTTGGTATCAAATCTTTACGAGGTGAGATCAGAAACCCATACCCAGGTTGTTTTCTGATTCTCTTCGACATACGTGGTTCTTGTGTATACGAAGATTAATGGTATAGTTTCATCATTGATGAACTATTTGTGTTCCATTAGGATCCGGTGCCTTGAATAGTATTACTCTGATTTTCATCGACTTTTACTATCCTCCCACTTACCACTGCATATCGGTATTGCTCTTAGGAAAACCGCATGGCGAGCAACAATTACATTGTTCTCTTGTGAGATGTATAAGTACAATACTTATAGTATCCCTAGGATAACCTACAATTGGCACTTATCCGATTTGGGTTCTAGTTTGGTATCATCCAAACATATGCCTAGCATACCCAAATTCTCGGGAATGTGAAACCCGGTTTCCTTCCTGTTCATATCTAATATGAAATCTGTCTAACAGATTTTAATGGAACCTTATTCTAAATAAGTTCTTGCACTGTTTAAAGCTTATCCGTTGAAGGAAATGGTAGCTCAGAGCGACTCATGATTAACCTTATCATGTCCAACAAAATTCGGTTACTCAGGTTCGGACATACTCAATTGACGTGTTTCGAGAGGAGTCCTCATAGAAAGAATACTATACTCTTTCAAGTATATAAGAAACTTATTGCTTAAGTATTTTCCATTACGGTCTTACCGTGACGGTATAATACTTTAGCCGATCTGTTTGTCTATTTCGTGTCGAAACTCTAAAAGTTTCCGATTTGTGTTCTTCAAAAGAAACACATAACCATAACGCGATGCCACATCCGTAAAGGTCATGAAATATTCATATCCACATCTAGCCTAGCTAGACATGGGCCCACTTTGCCCAATAAACTAGATTCGTAGACTTTATTTGATTGGAATCAAATCAGTCCTAGTACTCACTCTTCGAAAGTGTGGATATACGATTCTTGTTTTAGTTGTGTCCCAGACAACAATGCCACAATTGGTTTCTTCTTATCAAATCAGTTTGAGCTGTTGTTTGTCATGTTATATGTTTGAGATATATTTATATTCAAAATATAAATTTTGTTATTCACATCTAATGTGTTTATCTTAATATCATCTTTATAAAATAAAACACTTTAGTGTTCTAGAATATAAAGGTTCACCCGCAGCGGGTCAAACACTGATATAAAGATAATGTATCTAGTCAAACTAGTTACATTATAATAGTTTCCTAATTTAAGTACACACCCGAAGGTAGTTCCTAAACTTAGGTACATGTGGTTAAAACAACGACTTTCGTCCCGTTTTCAATTCACAGATAAATCTCTATTGAAGTCAGTATCTTGTTCAAAACAGATTCTGAACATCAATACATATATTTATGTATCACACTAAGTATTTAAAATCTAATTTTAATACTAGTAGTGAACATAATGTTGACAAACATATTTGAAGTCAGAGCCTTGCTCGTCTTCAATTCCTTCATGTCTGCATTGTCCAAACGGCAGTCACGCTTCCGCGATCCCGTTTGCCACAATTTAGGCATACATTTTGGGATATGTCATTTATCTTCCCAGAAGATTATAATGATATTGCCTTTGCCCTTTTCCACATTCCAGTAGCCTTTGGCCAAGCCTCGGGTTCCTAGAATATCGAAGTAAGGTGTGCCTTGCGCTACTTGCCTAATTGCAAACTTTGACTTTGTCTCCTTGAGAATAGTCATTAACTCTCCAAGAGTTATCAATTGCAATTTTAGTACTTCTAAAATCTAAACATAGATTTATGAATATCCTTCAATTTCGTCATCATACTTTTAAGGATCTAATCCTTAGTTCTGATTCAGAAATTAAGGAGTCTACTGCGACAAGCTTAATGGATTAAGCACTTAAGTTATCATTACATAAATCTTCCAAAGACTATGCTCTACTATTTGCTTAACTTCGGGCTTAGGCTTAATATATTATTTTATCAAATTAAATAACTTATTATTTTTCCAGGACCATCCTGAAATAATTCCCAATTTGAAAATTATAGTCGTTTAAATACATTTTCACCTAGGATTATGTTTTAAACACTAATCTTTCATTTATCTTGATTCTAATAGTCCAACTATTTAATCAACGATTTGTGGTACTATTTATTATAATGATTATTATAGTCCAACTATATAATCAAATATAATTTAAATTAATTAACCTCAATTACATTGATTACTATAATCCAATTATAAAATCAACTGTAAATTGAAATTAATTAATTCAAATATATTGATTACTATAATCCAATTATATAATCAACTATAATACAGTCCAACTACTTTATTAAAAAACAACATTTAAATATTAGTCCAACTAACATTTAATTTCTTTGACGAATTGATATTTGTTTGAGCGCATATGGCGAGTAATTGAACGAGTATTGCAAATTCAGTTCTTGCCTCCCACTATTTGTCGGCGAGCCTCTAACCCTATGTCGAGTACTCGGGAAACTGTTTTTCCTAGTGGGTTAGGATCCCGTTAAATATCACACAATCTTGACTTTGGCCAACAAATTGTATGATAATTAACTAGGTAGATCTCTAAGATCGATTGGATCCAATCCAATTCCTAGATCCGGTAGGGGGACATCCAAGTCCGAAACATATATCTTATATATGCCAATACATCCAATGTATTACCTAACATTTTTCCTCTGAATCAACTAAGCATTGGCTTTGGCACAACAAACTTAGTGATATCCCAGTTAAGCGCGACCCATTGACCATGGAAAGCTTCGTAATCAATGTCGATGGACAAGAAGTGGTCTTGACTTTGGCCAACAAACCACAACTTGGACAAGACACTAACATGGAACAAAGCTCTCGTGATTCAAACACATCCTCGACAGACAAAGGCCTTGACTTTGGCCAACAAACCAACGCCGTCTTAGATCTTGAGTAAGAATCACTCAATGGAAGGAAAAACGCTTAATATTGTTTGAGGGTTTTTCGCGTGCAAAATGGCAACCAATTTATTATCTTTGTTAAGGTCTCATCATCATACACCCTTAAACATGCATTCTAAATACATAATAAAGCGCGTATAAATAATAATAATGATATGCGGATGGATACTTTACACATTGATCCTAGATCAAATCTCTCCATTTCTCTCTCCTGCTAGCACAAGTATTTACTTCTACCTGTTACACTACACTTCTAAAGAAACCTCATTTACATTGAGGGGAATAGGTGAGAAGAGAATACAAAGAATATGGAGGTATAAGGCTGGACACGCAGGTCCAATTAATAAATCAAATTTATTACAACAATTTCTAAAATTGTCCCACCCATCTAATATCCATCTGATATACATTATTCATGCATCGCAACCATGTATTCACACAAGCATGTTATCAATCAATCTAATCACATTAATTAATCTGATAAATTAGTATCATCCAATGTTCAAACAATGATTTGATTTTGCTCGAGTCAAACTCGTTTTTGCGAATAAGTACTTAAAGTACGTATTCTCGAATTAAATTAAACTACATAATTAAATCCAATTCAATTTGTATTTAATATTAATTCGCTATTTAATTCCAAATTAAATACTACACTTTAATAATGAACTTTTACGACTTAAATTCCAAATTAATCGTTACGTGTCTCAAAGCCCGATTAACGTCCAACGTTAATTTAATTAAGTTTAATGGGCTTTTAATTAATTTCTTGAGGCGTGGACTTTTGGTCAACTCGGGTCAAACCGAATAACCAAAATCCAATCCGAGAGTTACCCCATAAGCCCAAAAATCAATTTTGGCCCATTAGGCTCAATTAAACTTTAAAGGTCCATTAAGTCGCATTTAGGCTTTATGGATGCGGTTTTGGGCCCAATTGGATCCAATCCAATTTGCCTAAACATAACTTAGTATTACCAAGCCCATTAGCCCAATTGCAACATTAAAGCCCAAATCCAATTTTAAGGCCCAAATAATTAAATTCCAAAAATCCAATTTTCCCAATTTAATTACATAAAGTGCATTACACAATTAATTACCAAAATTAACATTTCTAAAAAATCAATTAACATAAATAATCATGCTTAATTAGCACAAAACATGTCCAACATATTTTGATCAAAAATCAAACCCAATTACATGTTATTGACTCTCGGCAATTTGGGGATTTAACGTCCGATTCGAATTCAATCCAATTAATTCCACAATCGACATTAAATCATATTCCCGAATGAATTCCAACACATCCAATGATCAAAAAATCAAAAATCCCAAGACATTATAGGGCTTATAACTTTCGGCCAAGCTAAGTATTTTGGGGGAAAATGTTCCAAACAATTTTTCAACAAATTGATCCAATCAATCATCATATAAAACACATTCAAGCATACTTAATCATCCAATTTCATAATTCATGCTCAAAATCAATTTTACCCAAATTTTAAGCCCTAAACATTTCATGCTCAAACCTTGCTCTAGATGCCATTGTTGGTTTCTATTAAGGTCCCAAGATCAATAATAAGCATGAAATATGTGCGAATACAAATCGAAGAAGTTGTGGAATACTCACATCAATCGGTTGAGCGACGAGGAGACAACAAAAATGAAATTCTGCCTCTATGGACTGGTTCGGCAGTGACAGCTCCAAGCTCACTGGTTTCGCCCATTTGTCTTCAATTTTTGAGCTACAAGCTTCGTCAAACGATTCCCGGCTCTTGGTTGGACTTCCTTATCACCTTCGCATGTCTCGTAAGTGTGCTAGCACTTGAGATTTTGCCACAAAATCCCACTCTAGATTCCCTCACTGCTAATGGTTTCTCAAACCAAAAAACCAGAAAATGCACAGCCCTTTTGGGCGTGAGATGTAGAGAGAAAAGAGAAAAGAGAGAGATGAATAATGTGTAATTGTTTTTGGTAAACGAATTTCTAAAAAACATATACCAACTTTGCTTTCAAAAAGTCAAAGTAATAAAAAATAATATATTCCATTCAAGCTTTAAAAGCTTTCAACAACTCCCATCAAGTCACATCTATCATTCAAGTTGTCAAGTCACATCACTCAAAGTGACAAGATTTGACGCTTGATGTGACGCTAGATGCGACTAGCGATTTGACGCTTGATTTGACTTACGTGCCGCACTCGAATTCGAAATGTGAATGCGCTCGCAAATAATCCCGGGCTCGGGTTCGCTAATTCCAAATTAACGAATTTTCCGTTGCGTCGTAATTAAATGATTACGCCTAGCGAAATCACTATTCACGTCGCTAACGATTTAATTCCAAATTAACTCGTTCGCCCGAATTAAAATCTAATTTTAATTTCGCGTCGAAATCCAATTTCTTTTAATATATCAAATATATCAATTAATCGATTAATTCCAAATTAATCGTTATCTCTCTTTAATGATATTTTATCCCAGATAAAATATCTACGCAATTAATCCCAGATTAATTTCTCTCTCATCTAATTAATCCCAGATTAATTTAGAGTGCGAGTCATACGTCATCGGTGAATCTTTGGGAAGCGACCCATGAGATCCCCGGATATGTTGGCAGTAAATTCGGTCGTCGGACTATCCAAACACGTAAGTACCTCGTACTACGTTTATACCGATTTACAAGACAAGGTTGGCCTCTAGCAAAGCGCCATGCCTACCCAATTCTCCGAAAACTTCCTTACAGGAATAAAGGATCTGTATCAGGCGTAGTATATGTAGTATTGCGTATTTCTGTCCAGTATCGGATGATCACGTGCTAGGCCTGGGGCTAGAATTGTGTCTGCCCCGTACGAAGCACATGTCGGATGTCTAGTAACTAGTCTCTATAATCGGATAAACCTGACCTTGTCATTTTATCCCGATAGCTGCAGCATTTAAGAGAACCAGTCTCGTATCCTACGTGACCATCATCTCCATATGACTGGAGTGACACTTCCGTCTTGACATCACACCTAACACACTACGATTCTCAATATACCCAGTATTGGCATACACAGAACCTGTTAAAGCCCTGGACGACCTCAACCAAAGTATATTGATTGTCGCAAGTATTTGCGGTGCAAGTCTCAGGTTAAGACCAAATACACCTACCCTGATTTCGGACTTCCATAGACACATAGTCATACTACCAATGGAATTCCAAGGGGGTCTATCCAGAGCGAAGCTGTTTCCCGTACCATCGGTAAAACACAACCTCCTATTACACTTGCATGAGTATCATATACCCAAATATATGAGAACTATGTCGTTGTGCCCTCACAACGCGCACAAGTGTAATACTAGTCTTTTACGTATTTATCGATGTCCAATCTCGATAATACTCTGACTAAGGATATTTAATGATTTATCCTTCGTGGACTGATACTGTCTCATATCATTCTCCGTTCAGGAACAAATCATATGGACCTCCTATCATTTTTACATCTAGCTGATCTAATCACAAATGATAAGAGTGCAATCTCCTTTATCACATAGTTAATTTGTACAACAACACCATGATCTGTACAAATAGTGACGCTATGGGTCATAATTGTCCAAAATCTTTCTTAAGGGTTGATTCGGTACATGAACGTATAGAGTGCTCAAGTATTTCTATTACGAAATAGAAAGATTAAAATTCATAATCGTTATGAATAAATCGTTCATTAGAAAATCAATGGTACTTAAGGTAAAAATAATTAGACGGGTATAACGGACATTATGACCCGACTCTAATTACGAGATATTCGTGAAGGGTTAATCTATATGAAGTGACTATATCGATGGACACCGACTTGGTTCGGCTTAATATATCATATGCGGCAACGAGAGTGCAACTACGGGTTTTTAGTGGAATAACATGGAGTTAATAATTCAGAATATTTAATTAATAGCTTAATTAATATTTTGAGATTATTGGAACTCGGAACCGTAGGTCCATTTGGTCCCCGTGCTAGCTCGATATACTATAGCGGATTTAGTAAAATTGGATAGTCCAATTATACACTCACACATGTATAATATTATTAATATGATTAATAATATTAATTTTCACACTTGAAACTTTATATTAAAGTTAATATATGGTTTTATTAAATATATGATATTTAAACACATGTTATTTAATTATATTATATATAATTAAATGAAAGGTTAAGTTAGGTGTTAGGGATATGCGTTATACCCAACTTGTGGATGGGCTATATGTACATGTATTTGTAATATTTTCATTAATTAATAAAATAGCAATCTTTATTATACGTGTCTTACATAACTTATATGAATCATCAACACTGTAATAAAGCCCTTGGAGTAATAAAACGATGGCTTCCACGCCTTATGAGAATCATTACTATTAAATGTTCCTAGTTATAGTTTTGTGAATAATCTGGGCGTTCACAAAGCGGAGAGACTAGCATGATGATATGATCCGCCCATAAGTGGGGTAGCCGATCTCATAGGCTACTAGCGGAGATCCGTCCGGTTGGTGTATCACATGGATGCATGAGTTGCTCTTGTCCATCGAACTGACCGCCGAAAATTTTCATATGGAGTGTTTATCCCATGTGTCTGTGAGAACTTTCATGTATCGATTATATGACTAGTCCTTAGACTTGAGGTCTTTACAATCTTATGTGTGGATCAAATAAATTTGACATTCGCCTTCCCCGGTTCAAAAGATCCGGTCATAAGGGTATGATTGGGTCATTTGTTGAAACACATGAAGTTTGTAAAGATACAACAGAGAATCGCCACTCTCTCGGATAATATTTTCTTATAAGAGTAGTATTCCAGTTCGCGGGTTGATATATGTGATTAGTGCTTGAGACTGTGGCCACAGCGGAAGAATCATGTGAGATTCTTGGGTTAGAACGATTCATGACACTATCAACATCATACCTTTGACCATATGGGTAGACACTTTCCGTACCCTAGGTCAATAGGTGGGGATACAGTGAGGCGAGGGACCGTATCATATGTAAATCGCATACAGAATGGGTATATATATATCTTTCCTTCTCATTTGGGGGCATTGGCATGTTGCTAGATGTCAACCTTGGTCATTGAAATCGAACGACCATCTGATTGGAGGATAATTTATGTTCGATTAAATTATCACGATTCATTTCATGTCCAACTTGAGGGGAACCCAAAAGGTCACACACAACAAAGTCGAAATCAATGGTTAACAGTGCAGAGTACAAATATAACAACATATATGATTGATGTAGGAATTGTTCATAAATGGTTCAATGTGTTTAATTATTGAACAGATCATTTATAAGGTTCCATACTAGCTTAGGGATTGGTGAATGAAGATGGGGGCACTTTGGGAATTGGAATAAAAAATATTACTATTCACGTGAATAGTATGTGAATAGTAATTTTTTTTTTTGAATTCCAATTCGGCCCAAACTCTTATTAGGGTTTTATAATCTCATTAAACCAATAAATTAAGATCCAATGTCTAAGATTAAATAAGCTTTTATCCCACATCGGATTCTTAATTAATTTTGTTGTCTTTGGAGCACTATATAAACCCAAAGAATTCTTCACAAATTTTTACACCAAACCATTCATATCTTGGGTTTATATAAATGAGCAACTCTAAAGTTTAAGAGTAAGACACTGATTTTGAAGATCCTTAAGTCTAATTGACTAGAGGAACCTCGAGTTAAAAGTTTTGAGGTATTTGCCTAGGCTAGCATCAAGGGCAAAATATATGTGCACTCAAGGCGTAGTCTTGCCGTTGAGTTTTGGCTTTGGTGTGTGCATCTTTGGAGGCCACACACTTGGGTGGCTCTTTGGAACGTGGAAGAGCTTGCTGAGTTTGAGAAACGCTTGTAGATTGGAGGGAGGACTGGAGGAGTCTATGGTTCAAGTAAGTCTTTTTCTTTCTTTATTTTATTTAGAGTTCTTATGATAGTTAGCATGTTTAAGTTTATGTTCTTTGCATGTTTAGGTTTATGTTCTTTGCATGTTTTATGAGTTTTATGCTTAGAATATATAGTAACATGCCTAGGCTTGTAGAATAATAAAAAAAAATGGGTCTTGGGCAAAGGGAAAGCGGCATAATAATTTTAATTTTCCGATGCGCACTCGCGGCCACTTCCTAACATTAGTAATTTCTAAATTTTGGATTTTTGAAACCCTTGGATTTAATTTGGAAGTTACAAATTATAAAATGGCATTTAACCTTTTATTTTTGTAACATATCTTTTATTATGGTAAATAAATTTGTTGTTACAAAATTAATAAAAAAGACATGTGCATGGCCGAATTTTTGAGGAAAGAAAAGGGAAGGGTTTTGTTTTATTTTAAAAAATTAAACCCTAAGTATAAAAAGGAAAATTATTTTTCTTTTTGCTTAAGCCTTTCATTCTAACCCTAACCTCCATATTCTTCTTGTTCAATCTCTCTCAAAAGTTGAGACAAACTAAAAGAAAGAATAAGAAGAAATTAAAAACAAATATCAAGTGTGTTTAATCTCTAAATCGTTTAGGTATTGTTTTATGAGTCTTGCCCACACAAGTTTCCATTGGTAACGAGATATAGTTCGGAACACTTTGTGTGTCGAACAAATTTTCATATTCACCTCTTTCTTGTGGTTCACGGCAGTGAGCATTATTTTTGCTCATTGCTGCCCCTTTACTTGATGAAACGGAACTCCGTTTGATTTCGTTTTAATCCAATATTTTTTGGGAACATTTTATGATGTTCTGGGGCTGTGTTGGGGCCGTTTTCAAGTGAAAAATCATAACAAAAAAATAGCCATAGTCCACGAATTTCAAGGGTTGTTTCTGCAGTGCGTTTGGGCATGAATCGAGTCCAACAGTCCAGTTTTTGTTCGGTTGTTCAGGGACTGTGGCGGGGTTGTTTTGGGGCTGGAATTTTGTCTAAAACTGAAGCAAAATTTCAGTGGGTGTGGCAGTAGCATTCATCAATTAAAGGAGAAGGGCAGAAAAAAATTCAAGTCTGATCCGTGGGCATCAACTGTTTCCGCTGTGCAAGGAAATCGTTTCCTACAATTGTCATCGAGAGCAAGGTTGAAAAATGTTCTTAACCCTTCTTTTTTTTCATTTAAAGTTACTGTTTTTAATATGTGTATATGAGTTATAAATATTGATTTGCATGTTTAGATGAGTAGGCATAAAATAATATTCATATGATGAATGTTTATTGTTTTTCATGTGATGAATGGATTTTGCATTGGTAGTAAAAATTTTCGGCTCTTATTTTAATGTTGGTTTTGTTTTTGGGATGTAAGGCCATAAGGCCATTGTTTACAATTGTTGTATTTTTATTTTCCAATGTAAAATTTCAATTGTTGTAATTTGGTGTACCGAAATCGCAAAAGGAGCCAACCCCACCTTGGAGCGTATTTTGAAGACCAAGGAATGCCTTGGGTATTTTTATACTAATTAGATTAGTTTAGGGAAAAATAAGAGCCCTTTCAATGCAAAATATTTTTTATGTTATATGTATGTTTTATTCAAATTGTTTGAATAACATGTCATATAGCTTAAGGTGCATACTCTTGCATTTTACATGCCATAACATGCATTGGATGCATAATTATTATATACATGAAATATGATTTTATGTTATTTAAAATGTTTAAATTAGAATATGATATGCATGGAAAAAAAATTAATTAGATTAATTGGTTTTAAGGTTTAAAATTTAAATTCATATATATTGGGCTTAATTAGTGTATAATAAATTCCATTGGCATATATGATGGAAACCCGGACATAAATTTCATAGCCAAATCCGAATGGATGGTAATGTGGTCTGCACTCGGGATACAATTCCACGTACCATTGGATTCTATAACGCACTAAGATTAATTAAATAGTTTAATATAAATCTTAACCATTTTAGGATGCTAAAATTTTAAACCAATTAATGTTCTAGTATTTTAGTAGTTAAAATATAATAGGCCACTAATACCACTCTAATTAAATTATTTTAATTGAATAATACAATTGGTAGAGACTAATGGAAATTAGTGATACAAATTTTAAAAGTTAAAATTGGTTTGGTCACTAATAGTGTACTAGTGTAAATAAGAGTTATGATTTAGCCGCCATAAATTTATTCACACTAGTTATATTAAAATATTAGATATTTTATAAATAGAACCCTTAATTTTAATTTAGTGAGTGGGAGAGGGATATACGACAGTTTATCCCGCGATCTCCGTTGTTAGTCCAAAAAACGTGAGATTCAAAAGGTGCCTCGAGACGGCTTTGCTTTTGTCCCCACTACGGATGGTGTCCATTTTGGGTCAATATCAGGTTTGGATTCCGAGAGGATAAGGATTCTAGATGTATCTTGTGAACTGACCTACCCTACGGCGTCACTTCACTCTTTAAGTCCAAGAATCCCAAAACGGCGGGTCACACTCAAAAATGAATAATTAACTGTTAATAAAATTCCTTGATCGTATCAAACGATAGTTGGTTAATATAGGAATAAGAGTTATTCTTGTATATTTTAATCGACTGAGATTGTCTCGATCTATCATGCAAGTACTTGACCTACCCTACGGCGGCACTTACTTGTGGGATGATAGATTTCTGTGGCATAGTAATTCTATTAGGTTTATAATTCGTTATTCATGATTCATGCATCATGTTTATTTTTATGCCAAAATTGTTTGATGATTTTAATATGCGATGAATGAATGTTAAATACATGTTTATTTTATTTTTCAACCATGGTTTCTCCAATTATTTCCATATTCTCAAACGATAAATTAACGGGAGAAAACTATGTTAAGTGAAAAAGTAACATGAACGCTATCTTGGTCTGTGAAGACCTAAAGTTTGTCCAGACGAATGAGTTGTTGGGGCAGTTGTGGAACCCCTAGGGTCGAATCGGTGCCCCGGGCAACGGAAATGGGTCTAACCTACGGATATCAAGTATGTGTGTAATTTTAAATCATTTGATGAAATACTATATTCCATTACGAGTGTATAGAAAAAAATTGGGACTGAAACGGAGTCCGGAAGCTCCCGAACGAAGCAAAACAAAATCAGTGCGCACGAATGACTCTACGAGCGTGGTGTACACGCGCCACAGTGCGCACTACAGTCGCGCGCACTGCCCTCATGTACAGTGCGCTCTACAGTGCGCGCGGAACTGTAGCGCGCAGCTGCTGCACCTTTTTTTTTTTGTTTTGTTTTTTTTTTTTTCATTTCAATTGTTTTTAAGTTGCCGCTCTCATTCCAGAGAGCTGCAACATTAGGGTCTATAACCCTAATAGCATCCGGTCTTCCCTAAACCCTTCAAAAACACCCAAAATTAATTTTTAATTTCAAAACCAACATAAACACATGTTATAGAATAAAAATCTAGTTTTTCAAAATATCAAATATTTTTCCAAAAACATAAATTTTGTTAAATACGCATTTGCGTAAATTTTGAATCCAATACACAAACCATTTTAGAATCCCAATACGAAATATCCCGTGAACAATTCTAGTCCACCTAAAGGTGGTCAAGTGAATCTATAATGGTATCCATAGCTCTAAACTTTAATCTATAATGTGTCCAACATGAATATTTTGACCTAATTACAAGCATGTTGTGTTTATACTTCTAAAGTATCCTAACACAATTGATTAGCCTTATTCAACATTAAGCTATGTGATCATGCATCTAATACACAAATAAACATAGCTTTGGAGAGGATCAAACATTACCTAGTAAGCTTGATGAAAGATCCAATCTACTTCTCCTTTGTTGAAATTGTTGGAGAACCTCCAAGGTATGCAAGCTTGACTCCAAGATCCAATCTTGTTTCCAATGCTTCCAAGCTTCACTTCAAGATCCAATCTTGATTTCTCCTAGATGAAATGTTGTAGAGACCTCACAAGTTTCTCTAAACACTTCTCTAACTTAGGCTAATCTCTCAAGAATTTGCTTATGCTTGTTTTTGAACTTGTAATTAAAACCTTCCTAAAACTTGTTATTTATAGCAAAACTTAGGCAATTTTTAATTAATAAAAGTTGTAATCAACTTTTAAGTGGGCTTAATCTAATTTGTCCAAATATGTATAATTAGGTGTGACTAATCTCCATTGTCTCCCACTTTAATTTAATACAATTAAATCAAGCCAAAGATTAGGAAATGAATTAGTTAAATGTTTGCCACATTGATTTAATCCAATTAAATCAAGCCAAAACTACCTATTATTACATACTTACAATTACCATAATATCCTCAAATGGTAGAGATAATTATGATTTTACAATTAAGCTCTTGTGTAATTATTGAATTAATCCAATTAGGTCAAAGTAAATAATCAATGTTATCCAATAACACTTGATTATCTTAGTTGATAATTATAATATCGAATATTATATTTTATCAAAAAAAATCGGCTACCCAAGTGCTCAACGAGTACACTTCATATTGGGACTCTCTAAGTTCAGATACGTTCGTCATATAAGCCTAGCTAATATGTACGCAATTCGGCCACCTCCGAATTCGCGAAGAACATGAACGACCTTTCTGAACTATACAAGTCGAGGTCATCACATATGTTTAACAATCCCTCCGTCGTAGGCTATCCGAGTTGTGCTTAGGAAACATAGAATATACCGTCAAGTTTCCAAGACGCACATCTCATGTCGACATGTCCACGATTCTTCATAACTGATACGATCCACCCTAGGTGATCGACTTTGGCCAAAGATTTAAGAATCGTGACTTTACTAACATGGATACCTAAACCCCTTATGGTACACATACGGGCCGACGGATCCTATCTTTCTTCGCACTTGATTACTGTGTGCATCGGTCCACACCCAACGAACATCTAGAGGCCAGACCATGAAAGGTTTTTGACATACATGGCATCTAAGTGTGGAGGATCTCACACAAAATCAATGCTATCCTATAGTCAAAGGATTACATATGCTACTCGACTCGAGGAGATTCCTATTGACGATGGTGTGTACTTCCGATTCCAATGAGTCATTCAGTATTCGCTCCAACGAATTCCCACATGTCTATACGAGTTTCCAAAACTCATGGTACATCGCGTTAAACCATTGGAACTCTAATTCCAATATACGACATGTGCTAGTCTTCTAGGTTATAGGAATTCGACCGTATTCCAAAACCAACGACTAGGAATATTTACTTTAAGAATAGTTTACACCTAGTGTCAAAAAACTATTCATAAGGTCGATGTCTTCTTAGCATAACGATACATCAATTTAATACGCGTAATGAAAATACCATTAATAGGTATGAAATGAAAAATATAGTTATTTTATTAATAAATAATAAAATGTACAATTCGGATTTGCACTCCAAGCACCAACTCCATCAAACTCCCACTTGCTTAGTGCCAATCTGGATGGTACCGTAGTCCCATCTCCTCCACATGTTTATCGAATAACTTAGGAGGTAAGGCCTTTGTAAACGGGTCTGCTATGTTGTCTTGTCCTTGAACCTTTAAGACCACTATTTCTTTTCGTTCAATTATCTCTCTAATTACGCGATATTTCCTTTCCACGTGTTTAGACTTGGAATGCGCCCTCGGCTCCTTAGCCTGCGCGATGGCTCCGTTATTATCACAGTATAATGGGATCGAATCCGCAATACTAGGCACAACGCCAAGTTCTGTGATAAAATTTCTAATCCAAACAGCTTCTTTAGCAGCTTCTGAAGCCTCTATAAATTTCGCCTCAGTGGTGGAATCAGCTGTTGAGCCTTGCTTTGAACAACGCTAACTAATTGCACCACCGTTAAGGGTAAATATGTATCATGATGTAGATTTTCTATCATCTGGATCTCCCTGGAAGTCGGTGTCTGTATAACCCTTAACTTGTACCTCATCTTCTCCATATATCAGAAACTTATCCTTGGTGCCTTTAAGATATTTTAGGATATGTTTCACGGCTGTCCAATGATCATTACCTGGATCAGATTGATATCGGCTGGTCACACTGACGCCGAAACTGATGTCAGGTCTAGTACATAACATAGCATACATTATACTTCCAATACAAGAAGCATATGGCAAGTTAGACATCCTAACTCTCTCTTCCTCAGTTTGAGGTGTCATTTTCTTCGAAAGATGTATGTCGTATCGGAAAGGTACATTTGCTGCCTTGCAATTGGTAAAATTGTACCTTTCTAACATTTTGTATATGTACATCGATTGTGACAACCCTATAAGCTTCCTGACTCTATCTCGGTAAAGCCTTATACCTAGTATATAGGAAGCTTCACCCATATCTTTCATGGAGAAGTTCTTGCAAAGGTAGGCTTTCACACTTTGCATCATCCCTATATCATTTCCTATGATAAGGATGTCATCTACATACAAGACTAGGAAAACTATCATTCTCCCACTAACTTTCTTATAAACACATGGTTCTTCATCATTTTTTTATGAATCCATATAATCTAATTATCTCATCAAAACGACAATTCCAGCTTCGGGATGCCTGTTTAAGTCCATAAATAGACTTTTAGAGCTTACAAACCAAGTTTGAAGTCTCGTTGGATATGAAACCCTCTGGTTGTTCCATATAGATATCTTCTTCAAGGAATCCATTTAGGAAAGCGGTTTTCACATCCATCTGACATATCTCATAGTCGTGATATGCAGCAATGGCTAAAAGAATCCTAATGGATTTTAGCATGGCTACTGGTG
>SKCR01009952.1:0-23149 GCA_019454045.1 Zanthoxylum bungeanum
TAGTATGCCCGATTGACATATCTTATATCCAACTGAACACACAATCCAACGGCGCGGCAAAACATTGTGGTAAAGGATTTAACCCCTCCAAATAAGGGACCTTTAATCCGACTTACTAAGCCCATGCGCTCGATTGTATTGCATACAAATAATGTGCAGAATTCAAATGACGAAAAATAAATAAATCAAAGCAATCTAAAACAAAAGAAAGTGTCGTTTACTCAACCGGTATGGGAGTTGTATCCCAGTACAGATCATACTACCGTCCATTCGGAATCGACTATGAAATTTATGTCCGGGTTTCCATCCGATATAACGCGAGAGTTGACACATCTCTCATTTTATTCGAAAGCCACAACATACAATATCATAATCATGCATATTTATCTACTCAAGGGCCACAAACAGCATTTCAACATAACAATCATGCAAGCAATACTCATACAAATAAAACAGAAAACGAATGTGGAAAATACCCTCAGGTCTAACCTTTTATGTCGACTTTCGAACTCACGTTTCACGACCGTCGAAAGGGCTATCACACCGTAACTTTTCTGGTTCACTTGTTTGCGTTTTACCTCGCTGTTCGCTGCTCAAGCTACTATTTTGACTCCGTTTGCTGCTGTTTTCCTCGCGGTTTTTCACTGTCGTGTTATTGGTCACTGTTTCAGGTGTATATGGGACTGTTTTGGGTGTTTTCAGGGGGTTTAAGTGCAGTTTTTGTGTGATTATTTAAGGTTTATAAGTGCAGTTTTTGTGTTACTGGTTTAGGGATTTTAGGGACTGTTTTGAGGGCTAATAGGAGTGCAGTTTTTCGGTACTGCAGGGAGGTTTACAGGGCTTGTTTTCTTGGTGATATAGGGGAGGCTTATGAGGCTGTGTTTTTCGGTCAAGTAGGGGAAGGAGATGAAGAGAAATTTGTATATTTTTTGTGTAATATGCGTGAATGGAGAGCTTGGAGAGGGGGGTTGGAAATTCTTTGCTTCTTTATTTCTTGTGATGGGCGTAAACTAGGAGAGGGGAATGCCTGGAGAGGGAGGTGTGTTTATATAGAGAAAGGCTAGGGCTTCACCTTGTCTCATAAGAAATAGGATTTGGCATTTAAGGGAGGATTTGATTTGGTATCCAATAAGAAAAAGATTAGATTGAGGGGGACAAATTTGGTTCAAATTAGGAATACAATATATTTGATTGGTTAGGATTAGGCATTTAATTTGTTATATTAGGAAGTCAATTTTTCGTATTTGTTATGATTGATTTTAATTAGGCATATCATCGTTTTAATTTAGTATGTGATTTTGTTTAGTTAGGAAGTTAATATATTATGTTTTATTTAATTGGTAAATGGTTTAAATAATTATATATTTAATTCAAATAAAGTAACTAATTATATTTAATTTAATATTTTATTTAATTTGGGTGTAATTTAGGGTTATTGGGTGGGCGTGTGGGCTTTTGGTGTGTGGGGCTTTGGTTGGTGGGTTTGGTTTGTGTGGACAATGTGTGTGGGCTTGCGAGGATTTTGGGCCTTGGTTAGGTGATTTGTGAGTGTTTTGGGCCATGAATAATTTTTAAAACGGAAAACCAACATGTAACCAGAAGCTAAACCAGTGAACTTAATCCGAATATGAGTCAATTCTTAACTCCTTCCTTCCGACGTCCGTTTCTCGCGGCTTACGCGACTTAAAAGGTAGTGCCTCCAACTGAGACTCATCATCGGGCTTCACATGCAAAAATGCAATGCCATACAGTTATCTATCCTCAAGGAAGATCGTGGGCTATTGAGTCTAAGGCTGAAACCTAAAATCCTATGTCTAGTTCATTTTAGATTTACCAGATCAATTTTAATTAATGGCCAATTAATGAAAAAGCATTAAGATTAAGACTCACTAAAATAAATCTTTATAATACCCAAACTATATCTAACCTCTTATAAACCCGGTGATATTAAAAGTCATCACACACCCCCAGATAACTAATTTAGTTACAACACATAACTAGGGCTAGTAAAAACTTGAAATAAAAGACATAAAGTAAAAATGCGGTAAAGTAAATACTGAAAAGTAAATTACAATAAAATAAAATGCTAAGGTAAAAGGAATTACTTTTACTACTACTAATTTAGATATCTCCCATAAAATAATATATAATTTGTGATAATATAACAACCGACCAATCTGGCGGTATCCTGATTAAGTCAAATTAAGTCCAACCAGCCATTAAGGCGGTAATACTTGTCCATAAACTAGCCATAAAGGCGGAACCGAAATTAAAATTACCCCAACCAACCAATCTGGGGGTATCCTTTTTAAGTCAGGATTTTAAATAGTGAATATATTTATTTAAGGGAGATTAATCTAAATAGCAATAGAAAAGAATTACCTTTCACCTAGCTGGGGAAGTTACATCCTCATGGTAATAGTAAAAACTGTAAAAAGTAAAAAGTAAAAAGTAAAAAGTAATTACTATTATTACAAAACGTAATTAAAATTAATTACAAAACTAAAAAACTAAAAAACTAAAAATTAAAAGAAAGTAGAGAGAGAAACTCTCTCTTTACATCAAAGAGATGAGAGAGAGTGGTGCCTCTAAACTGAAATCTCGAGCTCAATTTATAGGCGCGGATAGGTCGGGCGTCGCAACGCTGAGGCATTTGGCGTCGCGCTACGCCAGCTTCTGTCGACGTGGCACGCTCTGGTTCGTTGGTTGCAGATTCTGGATAAGATGATAAGGTGACACGTGGCGAGGTTGTTGGAGACTCAATTATTGTGACACGTGGCGGCATCTGATTGGTCGGCTAGATTCTTATCCGCCACGTGTCAGATAAGGATTAGATAGCCAAATAATTGATGCTGACGTGGCGGTGAGGTGGCGTGACGTGGCGACATGTGGGAAAGGGACTGTCGGCACCGAAGATTGTGACGTGGCACTTTCTGATTGGCTGATGATGACGTGGCGGTGAGGTGGCAAATTGACTTGGTCAACCTAGTGATGTGGCTGATGATGTGGCAATGACATGGAGTGACACGTGGCACACGTGGCGATGATGACTGTCGGCACCGTAGGATGATGACACGTGGCACGACGCATGTTAGCAGATCGGCTGTGATGGTGACATGTGGCCCGGCGCACGTTAGCAAAGTCAAACTTTTCTCAGATTCTGATTTGTGGACCCGGCGTAAGTTAGCACTGTTCGGCGCATGTTAGGCGTCGCGACGCTCAATGTCTTGGCGTCGCGACGCGAGAAATTACCAAAATGCCCTTTTCGTCCAATTTTCACTCTTTTGGCTCAAATCTCCTCCAGAATGTCCTGAAACTTTATTTATCTACAAAATAACACAAAACACATCAAAATATTCACAAAACTCAAGAAACTATACAAAATATTCACAAAACTCAAGAAACTATACAAAATATTAGGTTAAATGAGTGGGTATTAGTGATAGATTTACCACTCATCACACCCCCAAACCTAACATTTTGCTAGTCCTCGAGCAAAACATAAAATAAAATAACATAAACATCTTTAAAATAAAATTTAACTAAGCCACTTTCGTAGGGATCACGGTTGCATTTAGCGTATGTAACAAGCTTTTAAACCCCTAGGTGTCCCTAGTGGACGAGTTGTAGTCTCGTGAGGGTTTACAGCAATGCTACCCACAATCATTTTATAAAAGTAAAAAGGTAGTGAAACTAATGCACACAAAAGCAAAAAGACAAGAGAAAAGAGAATAAAGAAGTTAGTAACTAATCAGATGAAACTTCTACTCCAAGTTACTAGTTGTTTTGTTTCTTTCTAAATTACAGAATAAGTAAATTCTCCGATTATTTTTACCATTCTTCATATACACAGCCAACAAGATATTAATCAACTCATTTTTGCCCACAACAGTCATAAGTGCAGTTGATAAGAGAGTAATATTTTTGTCCTAAAGTTCTATCAGATTTCACACCTTTGGTAGCAATGGAATAATTTTTCTGATTTTTCTGATTTTTTTTCTATTGATTTTCTCTATTTTTTATTTATATACATATATCTTCCATCTATGTAACGAGTGTTGGGTCGGTGGCTCCCAAACCAGTTGGCTTTAGGGCACCAGATGTTAAGACACCCCTACGGACTTAATTACTCAGACTTCAGATAATATATTTTTGCAGCATCTTTGATCCATGTAGCGAGCTTTGGGCCAGTGACTCCCAAACCAGTTGGTTTTAGGGCACTAGGTGTTAACACACCCTTACAGACTTAATAACTCGGATCTCAGATTTTATTTTATTTTTTTTACTCTACTACTTTTTGAGATGCTTCCTCCAATTAAACTAGAGCACTGAATATTACAAACTTTTCAATTATAGCTCATGTCTGTGTATGTTACTATATATGTTGATAATACATGTCAACTGAGCATATGGAGATCCATTTTAGTCCGTTTTATGGAGAATTTACAAATTAAATAATTCAAAATGAAATAAACAAAAATTAACTTGTTTCAAAAATGGTTTTAGATACGTCTCAGGAGTGGAAACTCCTTACTCAGCTATCTTTTACATATTTCACCTTTTTAGTCAAAATAAAAACACAAAAACACAAAATATTTTTGTAATTTTTTTGAAATATTTTCAAATTTTTTTGTATTTTTCGAAAAATTTTGGCCTAAAATTAAAAACACACAACTAAAAACAATGTACTGATCATCACTAATTCTCTCCTCCAAACCTAAATGAGACATTGTCCCCAATGTCTTAAACAGTAAAAGGAGAGTTAAGAAGGTCGTACCTGGTTAGCTGAAAATCTACAGGAAATTAAAGGTTAAGATCCAGATTAATCCTACGCCTCTTACCACGATCGTCCTCGGACCAATTTATCTTTGAAAGGATAGGGTAACTTGTGGTTCATAGGCTATGATTGTTGGTCTAGTAGATCCGAAGCAGTTCTGGCAGTAAAGAGGAGTTCTTTCATAGGTTTTGACACGAACCCATTTCTCCGGGCATCATCAAGAACACAAAGAAAATCATAAAATCCATCAAAGTTAAATAGTCCAAGCGGTTTCTGGTGTATGTTCAGGTTCGCCCAAGATAGAACTATAAAAATTTCCTACAATGTGCCCAAGCCACCTGGCAAAGCGATAAAAACATCAGCACGGTTAATCATTTTTACCAGTCGTTCAGACATACCTGGCACAATAAGTTCCTCTCTGTTTGATGATCCAATAAGATTTGCCTCTCCCAAGGGTTTTGGGATGATTCCCAAAACGTGACTGCCTCCTTCCTGTACAGCCTTTGAAACGATCCCCATAAGTCCAAGATTTCCTCCGCCATATATTAAGTGCATTTCCTTGCAGCTAAAACTCGACCTCATTCATGTGCTGCCTCTACGTATTGTGGCTTAGTACCAACACTACTACCACAAAACACACAGATGTTTTCAACTCGTCTTCTTGAAGTGGCTTCCATTTTTTTTATGTATTTCTTTCTCAAATCAGGATGCCTTCCAAAGTGCAATGACGAGCTGAATTTATAGTACCTGAAACGGGTGAGTAATAATAGCACTAGTATCTTCCATAGGAAGCTTGTTTAGCTAAACAACAAAATGAAATCGTGAAAGGTCAAAAATTTTTGGATCCTGTCGGAGAAAATAAAAGAAAATAACAAAACAAATTACAATTATTAAGAAAAGACAAAGAGATATAATATTTACAAGAAAAGTAACGGCTTGATTGACATCTATGCGTCAGGGACAAGCTTCCCATCCAATTTTCTTATAAATTGGCAAACAAGGTCTTTTTGAGTCAGATTCCCGAGACTTAACAATTGTCTTTCCTTTTGGAATTGTGCATATAACATGCGAATTTCATGATACACACATCCACTGGGATGCGTCTCAAGAGTTTTAGATATGTCATCCAAAGACTACTTACTCAAGCCATCCCTAATGAAGTTAATCTTATCCTCGCGGTTATCAGACACCATTCCTAAAGAACGACAACGAGTATTACAAAACATACGAGCACATTTATAACAAACACACATTCTTTTGGCTCTTCTCTTTTTAGCATATGTGCTCTTTCCTAAACCAGGCAGATGTGAAATAAAAGAGTTAGAAAACTCACCTGCCAATCGGACCTGTGCTTCAATTAACCAACGAATGTCAGTAAGAATACCTTTGATCATCAGTAGTCTCATCCGTTCCAAACGAGCTTTGTAAACTTTCATCAGCGATTTTTGAGGGAGGAGAAGGAAATTGCTTGTGAAGATTTGCGAGAACTTCTTCCATTCTGAAATGACTTAACCTGCAAAAAACTAAACACACAAAATGAAATCACACCAAATTACAATATATACAAAAATTGCATGGGTTGCCTCCCTGTTAGCGCTAAGTTTAACGTCGACAGCTAGACGTGACTTCTCGAACGTTAGGCTGGATCTGAAAGTGTGACACTTTCTTTTTGTCGCTCAAATGATTCTCCCCAGTAGTGCTTGACACGCTTGTTTTTAACCTTGAATGTTTTGTTGGAGTCAGGATCATGCATCTCAACAGCTCTATCTGGTAAAACTTTGGTGATAAAAAATGGACTTGACCACCGTGATTTTGGCTTCCATGGGAAGAATTTCACCCTTGATTTGTTTAACAATACCTTCTGCCCTGGTTCCAGTTGTATGCGCATTAACTTCTCATCTTGTCTCTTCTTGGCATTTTCTTTGTACAATTTGGCATCCTCAAAAGGCTGATTGTGAAATTCCTCCAATTCGTTGAGCTGGTTGAAATTTTTCTCTTTTGTTGCTTGTAGTGCAAAAATTGACTTTTTCAGTGCACAAGACGCTTTATCTTTAGGCTCCACAGGCAATTGACATGTTTTAAGTTTGTCAGTAGATCTTTGCATTGTATTGGAGTTCTGAATGGTACTGTGTATCACATCAAGTTTGAAACATTCCTCATTCTTTTCATCATCTGGGAAATTCATGGCCTTGAAAACATTGAATGTTACTTCTTGGTCCTGTACCCTCATGGTTAGTTCTCTTTTTTGTACATCAATAAAGGTTCGACCAGTAGCCAAGAATGGTCTCCCGAGGATGATTGGAACATCTGCGTCTTCTTCCATATCAATGACAATAAAATCTGCTGGGAAAATGAATTTGTCAACCTTGACCAGCACATCCTCAACTACGCCTCTTGGAAATACGAGCGTTCTATCAGCAAGTTGTAGTGAGACTGAAGTTGACATTGTTTCTCCAATCTGTAATTTCCTGAAAATAGAAAAAGGCATCAAGTTAACACTCGCACCTAAATCACACAGAGCCTTACCGAAGTCATGTTCTCATATGGTGCAAGGAACAATGAAACTGCCAGGATCTTTCAACTTTGGGGGAAGTTTCCTCTGAATGATAGCGCTGCATTCTTTTGATAATGCTACTGTCCCGTAATCTCCCAATCTCCGATTTCGTGAAAGAATGTCTTTCATGAATTTGGCATAGCTGGGCATTTGTTCCAACGCTTCTGCAAATGGAATGTTGATATGCAGCTTTTTGAAGATCTCCAAGAACCGAGAACACTGCTTGTCCAATTTTTTATTCTGAAGATGTTGAGGAAAAGGTGGAGGTGGAATGATCTGTTCTTTTTCCTTTGCTTCTTTTTCCTCCATCTGTTGCTTTGTTTCTTTTGGAACTTCCTCAGCAGCTGTTTTGGCTCCAACATCTTTGTTGATTTCAGTACCACTTTTTAAAATGATGGCATGACACTGCTCCTTCCCAATGTTCCTTGGATTTGGTTCTATGTTGCTGGGAAGATTCCCAGGCGGTCTGTAACTCTGAGCATTGGCTAGTTGTCCGATTTGATTTTCTAGTGCTTTGATAGAAGTTGAATGGCTTTGATTCAACGCTACTTGATTTTGAAACATAGCATCATATCTTGCTGCTTGAGATTGAAACATAGCATCATATCTTGCTGCTTGAGAGTCATGTTTTGCTTCTATCTTTTTCAAGTGGGTCAACACTTATGTTATTCCTAATTCATTTGCCTGCTCCTGGCCTTTGTTCTGTTGCTGGAATTCAGGTGGTGGATAGTTCTGCTGTTGGCCTGAATTGTTGCTCCATGAAAAATTGGGATGATTCCTCCACCCTGGGTTGTAGGTGTTGGAATATGGATTGTTCCCCTGTCTGTTGAGGACATTTCCGGAGTAAATCTTTGAATCTTTCCCAAGCTTCGCAGAAGGATTCTGAATCTTGTTGTACAAAGGATGTGATGTCATTCCTCAGCTTTCCGGTTCTGGCTGGTGGAAAGTATTTTGCAAGAAATTTGGTGGCTAAAGTGTTCCAAGTTGTGATGGAACCTGCTGGTAGTGAATGTAGCCAAGCTTTAGCTATGTCCGTCAAGGAGTATGGAAAAACACGCAGTCGCATTGCTTCTTCAGCTTCTCGGTTGTAATTAAAAGTGCCGCAAACTTCCAGGAAGTTGCTGATGTGGGCATTAGGATCTTCAGTTGCATTCCCCCCAAACTGAAATAACTGCTGAATCATCTGAATGCATTTTTTATGTCACCCACATTTGCTGGTAAAGGAGGAAGTACAATACAAGAAATGAGTCTGTCAACCACCGGAATAGTTCTGTCTCGAATAGGAATTGGTGGTGCAACCTCCAAAGGTTCAGGTTCCATGTTGACTAAAAATTTTTGGCCTTCCCGCCTTTCCCTTCTCAACTGTCTGATGGTTCTTTCAATTTCCGGGTCAAGCGGTCGTAGTTCAAAGCTTCTAGTTCGTCTCATGAAGTTTCTGAGAACCTGAAACACAAGATAACAAAAACAATAAGTAAAAAGAAATTAGATACAAGTAACGTATCTAACCTTAAAACTAATAGTGAAAGATAAATAAGTCCCCGGCAACGGCGCCAAAAACTTGACCGGCGTAAACACACACGTATAACGCAAGCGCACATATCGTTCAAGTAGTATAAAAATATCGATCCCACGAGGACTTAATATCTATTCTATTAATTTTATGAGGTCAAATGATTACTAGTATCTAACATGTTTTTTTGATTGATTTGAAATGGTGACGATTCTAAATTTAAAGACAAGTAAATAAAATTGTTCGAAAGTAGGTTTTAAGAAAATTCAATATTAAAAACTATCTAGGATTGTGATTCCTTCCAATATCATTTTAAGGATGAAGTGGTTATCTTAAAGTTGGGTAATATATTGATTTATTAACCTGGAACACTAAATTATGTGTAAGCCTCTGTCGATGGTCAGACACAAATACCCAGTTTAACCCAATTGAACCATATGTTTATGTCAACCAAATTATCTGGATTCATTAAGTTTAAGTTCCAATTATGGCTACCCCCACCCGACAGATATATGTCTATCATGTAAGGAAATCTATTAAAGGGTTATCTATCCTCAAGGAAGATCGTGGGCTATTGAGTCTAAGGCTGAAAACTAAAATCCCTATCTCTAGTTCATTTTAGATTTACCAGATCAATTTTATTAATGGCCAGTTAATGAAAAAGCATTAAGATTAAGACTCACTAAATAAATCATTATAATACCCAAAATATAATCTAACCCCTTATAAACCGGTGATATTAAAAGTCATCACAACCCCAGATAACTAATTTAGTTACAACACATAACTAGGCACGGATAGGCATCGGGCGTCGTGATGCTGAGGCCTTTGGCGTCGCTACGCCAGCTTCTGTCGACGTGGCACGCTCTGGTTCGTCGGTTGCAGATTCTGGATAAGATGATAAGGTGACACGTGGCGAGGTTGTTGGAGACTCAATTATTGTGACACGTGGCGGCTTCTGATTGGTCGGCTAGATTCTTATCCGCCACGTGTCAGATGAAAATTAGATAGCCAATAATTGATGCTGACGTGGAGGTGACGTGGCGACACGTGGGAAAGGGACTGTCGGCACCGTAGGATTGCGACACGTGGCACTTCCTGATTGGCTGATGATGACGTGGCGGTGAGGTGGCAAATTGACTTGGTCAACCTGGTGATGTGGCTGATGACATGGCAATGACGTGGAGTGACACGTGGCGATGATGACTGTCGGCACCGTATAATGATGACACGTGGCACGGCGCATGTTAGCAGATCGGCTGTGATGGTGACACGTGGCACGTCGCATGTTAGCAAAGTCAAACTTTTCTCAGATTCTGATTTGTGGACCCGGCGCACGTTAGCACTGTTCAGCGCATGTTAGGTGTCGCGACGCTGAATGTCTTGGCGTTGCGATGCGGGAAATTACCAAAATACCATTTTCGTCCAATTTTCACTTTTTTTGCCCAAATCTCCTCCAGAATGTCCTGAAACTTATTTATTATCTACAAAATAACACAAAACAAGAAACTATAAAATATATTAGGTTAAATGAGTGGGTATTAGTGATAGATTTACCACTCATCAACGAACAACAAATACATTTCGTTGCTCGGAATCATAGAATTGATATCCCATGAAATTATCAGGATATCCAACGAGACCAACATTTATACCCTCTGGGTGCTAGTTTATCCCGCTGCGCAATTCTTACGTATGCAGGATAACCCCAAATCTTGAAATGCTTAAGACTTGGATTTCTACCGAACCATATCATCTGATATGGGGTCGTAGAAACAACTTTCGATGGAACCATATTAAGTATGTAGGCAACATTTTGTAAAGTGTAACCCCAAAGGTAATGAGGAAGATCTGTATAGCTCATCATGGATCGCACCATATCCAATAAAGTATGATTCTACGCTCAGACACTCCATTGTGTTGAGGTGTTCCTGGTGGCTATATTGGGTGAGAATTCCATTCTCTCTTAAATAATTTCTGAATTATTCACTCATGTATTCACCACCTCGATCTGATCTAATGCATTTGATGATTTACTGGTTTGTTTTTCTACTTCGTTTCAGAATATTTTGAACTTGTCAAATATTTCCGACTTATGTTTCATCAGATAGACATATCCATATCTAGACTTGTCATCTGTGAAAGTCACAAAGTATATCGAACCATCATGAGCGACATGATTTAATGGACCACACACATCACTGTGTATTAGCTCCAGTAAATCTCCAGCACGGTGTCCAACACATTGAAATGGGGCCTTTGTCATCTTTCCTTGGATACATGACTCAGAAATCGGATAAAGATCTAAGGTATGATTTTCAATCAAACCGTCCTTTACCAATTTGGATAGACGTCTAACACCTATATGGCCCAATCTCATATGCCATAATTCAGTATTATTTAGTTTAGACTTCCTATTTGAATTTTTCTCTATATTAAAGACATCTCTACATGTTTCCAAAACATAGTGACCGTTTGATAAAGAACATTCACATTTCAATAAATTATCTTTATCATACAAACATAAAGTTTCATCCTTAATGTTTATTTTATATCCCTCTTTATCTAATATTGGCAGCGATATTATTTGTCTGATAAGTGAGAGAACATAATAACAGTCATGCAAATCTAATTTACATCCATTTGGGAGATCCAGAACACAGTTCCTATGGCCTTGACATCCAATGTCTCGCCATTGCCAACTCTAAGTTGATCTCCCTTTTTTCAGCCTTCGTTTAACCCTCATTTCCTGCAGGGAATTGTAAATATGAGTGGGACTGTCAGTGTCTAACACCCATCCACTATTTGCATCTAAGGCTAATGAGATGTCAATAATTGGAAAAATACAAAGCATACCTGAGGGTCCTGCTTTAAGCTCTGGACAATCATTCTTCCAATGTCCAGACTTCTTGCATTGTAGACATTGATCACGAGCTACTTTCGGTTTTGCGCCTTTGCGCTTCTTGCTGTTTTTCTTTGATATCTTCTTCTTCCCCATCTTTATTTTCTTTGACTTCCCAGAAGTCTTTGAAGAGCCAGCTCCACCAAGGAGATACAGTGTGGGGTTGCCTTTCTTCAAATCTTGCTCCGCCGTGCGGAGCATGTTATGAAGTTCTTCGTATGTGGCTTGCATCGAATGCATATGGAAATTCAATACAAAGCCAGAATAAGAACCAGACAAGGAAGACAGAATCAAATTACGGCCTAGCCTTTCATCAAACACAATGCCATGTCATTCAAGATATCGAATTTGGTCAATCATGTTCAAACAATGAGTGCTGACAGCTCCTCCCTCCTTGAGTTAAGCACGGAAAAATTCCTTCGACCTTCGATAAAGTTCCATCTCTTGATTTACGTCGAACAACTTCTTGAGTGTTCGCATGATGCTCCAAGCATCCAGTAATTCAATGTACTGTCTCAACAAATTTGGAACCATCGATCCTAAGATGTAGGATTTCACCTTCAAGTTATCATCTTTCCATATATCAAAAGTTTCTTGCTCTTCTGGAGTGGATTCAGGATCGATATCAACAGGCAGTGGATTGATCGTGACATAAGTCAAATTTTCATAATCCAAGACAAGGCGCATGTTCATTTTCCATTCGAAATAGTTCTCGGCTCCTTTTAGCTTATTGGAATCCAAAAGTTTCATCAATGGATTAGTGGCAGCCATCTACAAGACAACATCTTTGAGTAGTAGCAGAACAATTTTCATTTCAAAAGTTAACACTAATTGATTATGGAATTTTAAATCTATTAGTGCCATCCCACTACTTTACGTAATTCCGTAATCTCCCTTAACGGAAAAATAGAAATTTGACTATCAAAATTTCATAGCGGGAAGTGGATCCCATGACATTTACTTCAGCCTCACACTAATGACGATATTGGCCTTTGTAAACTTATTAGGTAGACCTTCAAGGTCAATCACTTCATGTGACTCCTAGTTTGGTCCTGAACCGTTTCTTATCCTCACACTAATGATGATATTGGATTAAGACGTGTTCTAGGTGTGTACTTTTCAATGTGCACTAATAATCTTCGTATGTACACCCTCACACTAATGACGATATTGGGTGCCTACGTCAACTCATCACGCTACATCTAATGTTTTACCGGAACGACCTAAGTTTCGAGCACTTATACCCTCACACTAATGACGATATTGGATATAAGTAGTAAGAACCCATTCATCTCCGTATTGACAAGACGAACCATCCAATAATGCTCCAACATTATTAATACTATTACTTAAAAGTAATCACCTAATCACGGGAGATTTATGACAATCAAGTCATTAATTTAATTAGGTCAAAGTTTTAATTTAAAATATGCAATACATATCCAATATGTCATATGCATAATTAAATTAAAATTTTCTAGGGCATAGATTCAAAACATGTGTTGTGTGGTTAAGCCTTTGCTATTGATACCATTCTGTTGGAGCAGTTGTGGAACTCCCAGGGTCGGATCGGTGCCCCGGGCAGCGGAAATGGGTATAACCCATGTATATCAAGTATGGATGTAATTTTAAAATAATAAATGAAATACTATATTCCATTACGATTGTATAGGAAAAATCACGCGCGAAGTGTGCGCACTGCGCGTGTGAATAGTGCGCGTTTTCACTCACTGTAGCGCCACAAGCTTTTTTTTTTCATTGTTTCTTTTCACTTGCACAGCTCTCTAGAATAATGCAATTAGGGTCTATTACCCTAATTGCATCCGGTCTTCCCTAAACACTTCAAAAACACCCAAAATTAATTTTTAATTTCAAAACCATCATAAACACATGTTATAGAATAAAAATCTAGGTTTTCAAAATATCAAATATTTTTCCAAAAACATAAATTTATTCTAAATACATATTTTTAAATTTTGAATCCAATACACAAACCATTTTAGAATCCCAATTAGAAATATCTCATGAACAATTCTAGTCCACCTAAAGGTGGTCAAGTGAATCTAGAATGGTAGCTATAGCTCTAAGATTTAATCTAGAGTTCCAAACTCTAATTAATTATTTCATGTCCAACATGAATATCTTTGACCTAATTACAAGCATGTTGTGTTTATACTTCTAAAGTATCTTAACACAATTGATTAGCCTTATTCAACATTAAGCTATGTGATCTTGCATCTAATACACAAATAAACATAGCTTAGGAGAAGATCAAACATTACCTAGTAAGCTTGATGCAAAATCCAATATACTTCTCCTTGTTGAAATTGTTGGAGAACCTCCAAGGTGTGCAAGCTTGACTTCAAGATCCAATCTTGTTTCCAATGCTTCCAAGCTTCACTTCAAGATCCAATCTTGATTTCTCCTAGATGAAATGTTGTAGAGACCTCACAAGCTTCTCTAAACACTTCTCTAACTTAGACTAATCTCTCAAGAATTTGCTTATGCTTGTATTTGAACTTGTAATTAAAACCTTCCTAAAGCTTGCTATTTATAGGAAATTTTTAATTAATAAAATTTAATCAACTTTTAAGTGGGCTTAATCTAATTTGTCCAAATATGTATAATTAGGTGTGACTAATCTCTCCATTGTCTCCCACTTAGATTTAATCCAATTAAATCAAGCCAAAGATTAGGAAATGGATTAGTTAAATGTTTACCCCCTTGATTTAATCCAATTAAATCAAGCCAAAACCACATATTATTACATATTTATAATTACCATAATATCCTCAAATGGTAGAGATAACTCATCTGAGTCTACAATAGGCTTTATAAACTAGTATACCAAACAATAATTTTAGCAGAATATAAACTCCAGGGCCATTACAGAAAAGAACACCACTTTGCACTCTTAGCTAAAATACATAGTTTAATTAACATTAACCAACATTTCTTTTATCGTTCAATTAGTGAGACTAGAGACAAGTTTCCTCAACAATAGATTACTGAGTATAATTTTTCTCACTGTCATACTATAAAGGTCAAACCTTGAATAAGCTCACTTTGCTTTTGTTGCACAAACAATTTGCACATTTTATGAATGATTCATAACGAAAGCGCAATCAAGTTCAAAACTTGATCGTAGTAAGCTATTAACAATCTTAGATCTATAGTTTAATGCAAACTTCCGGAATCGATATCAAATATCTCTCCCACTATAAGTTTTAGAATAATTTTCTTTGATAAGAAAACAACAGAACCATTAAATATCAAATACTTCGCAAATGATTCTGACATAATATTGGACTTATATGGATGATGTTTAAGGGTATTTTCATCTTATTAATTATGTAGTTTCATTTATAGTTTATCACTCTCACATTTAATTTCAATAAGTCAAGTATTTTCTACAATGGTCAACATCCGATGTTACACACTAAGTAATAAAATAATTTTATTACTCGGGATCGTAGAAAAGATATTCTATCAAATAGAATACAATATTCTATTAAATAGAATAAATGATAAACTTTTACTTGTACCTTCGAGGCGTAAGTAATTTCAATTATATAACCATTATACAAAAGAAAGATTCAAATCTCAAACTTTTCAAGATTCAAATTTTCTTTACTTATACATATCATATACGTAACTATAGAAACTAATGGAACCTTAATTAAAAGGATGAATTAATGTTACTGGAGCATATCGCCAAGAGCATTGAAACTAATTCGGTAATACTCAATATTAAACGAATCAAATCGTATAAGATTCGATTCCTCCCACTAACCAATTCCATCATGATGGAATCGTAGAAGAATAATATTGAGTAAGAATCATATTCATTGAATAACCTTAGAACTAATTGTCATAAATTCATATGTTTGATCATATCAAACATCTTTGAATAATTCAAAGACTCACGATGAGTTTGAAAGATACATTTTTTCAAAACTTCAGATCGAATATCTTTGAACCGTCAAAATATTCTATCCGCGTTTCATGAGAAACATGTAACTATGTCATGACAACTCATTGACTAAGTTACGAAGTAAAGAAAACTACCTTAAGTAATTTACAATTTATTAAACTACATACATCTAATATATCAGTTTAATAATTTTATGGTCTAATGACAATAATTGGCTAATTGAGATTTAATTACATTCCCGAATACAATATTCATTAAATAGATAAGAATATGTGGTGTGATCTCGTATTAGACCATCCTTGACCATACAGAATAAGCATCTAATGCTAAGTGATAAAATCTCATAAAGCATTGTTCTAAGTTATTTACTTAACCAAATATTTCTCTTAATGTTTATCTCATCATAAATGACACTACTAGTCGTATTAAATTATGTAACAACTGTTTATTAAGAACAAGTAACTATCCAATAATCACAAGTTCTGATATCAAATATCAAAACAATCATTAAATAATATTTTAAATAACTAGACGGGAGATCTGATATCCAATACATATAGTTGTCGTATTGTGAGAATCGATATTTTCTACATACAACTATACGCATCTTCTTCCTTTAGCTTTATAATTTTCCTTACACTATTCACAACAATTGCAAATAATTGATTAGCAAATAGTGTCGGACACGTGACCTATAAAGGTTACTAAAGCCAAGAAACGTCATTATCAGATATCTATTTAGATTACCTATCGTGACTTAGTAACTAAGTCACTAACTATCTTGATTTTTCAAGAAAATCGGAACAACAGTTCCCGATAGTTTAGACTAATCTAACAATATCCAAGCCTATTCTTAATCTAGAACCTATTCTAGAAAGCTGTAACCATAAGTGAAGTCAGAAAACATATATATATATATATATATATAATATATATATATATATATATAATACGCATGTAGTGGACTAAGAGTTTAATTCTATTAACATAATAGAATAAGGAAAACATAAGTGGTAATTTTCATAATAGTTATTGATTTTTAACCCAGCAGTGCCTCTCACTACTTTACGTAATACCGTAATCCCCAACGGAAAATAAAAATTCAATAATTAAATCGAATTCCATAATGGGAAGTGGACCCCATGAATATATTTCGACTCACAACTTTGGCACGTTCTCGCCTAAATATTTTCACGGGTAGACAACTTATTGTCAATCACACTCAATGTGACTCCTGAAATTGGTCCTGACCGTTTCTCATTGTGACAGCTTTGACATGTTCACATGAGGCGTATCAAGGCTTCACTTGTCAATGAAAAACTCAAGCTACCGATGTAGTCTTGACAGCTTTGGCACGTTCATGATTTCCACTTTCACTTGAAATTGTCTCTTATCACATAAGTTCTACCGGCGCAAATGAACTACCATCAGCCATAACTGCACAGTTTTGGCATGATACAACTACAACTTCAGGAAAATATTCGCATTCGTACTGACAAGGCGGACTAAGAAATAATTATTCCTAATACTAATTACTTTAAAACCTTATTAAGCATGGATATTCGTATTGTCAAACAATTCAAAATTAATCAAATCAATTTCACTTACATATGAAAATAATAAAATTGGATTAAATATCATATATCAAGCATGACAAATGTAATGGATGTAGGATCAGACTCGCTCTGATACCATTTTGTAGGGGTCAGACGCAGCGGAAGGTGTGGTTCGGGCGAAATCGTAACTTTAAAATTTTTAAACTTACTGAATAAATTATCCAGTATCCCATATGAATAATTCATTCATATTTCACCTAAACATATTATATCCGATAACATATAATGACATAAATAATTTAGAAAACATCGTGAAACTTTTACGAAAACGTATTTTTCCGTAAAATATCATAAAACACGTTTTTGGCCGAACCGACCAACCAATACACATGGGGCTGCCCAGGTAAGCCCCAATAGTACTTGGGCAGTTCATGGCCCAAATAGTGACCAATTCACTGTTTGGACAACCGTTACCCGGTAAGCCCGAAACTCACCCAGTAATGCCGTTTTCGCATATTTTCAATTCGAATAATTTCCGGCAATTATTCTAATGCCCAATACACATCTAATACATTTAAATAATATATATTTCATCACCAAATTTTCAAAATTTCTAGGTCTGACCAGGGACAAAAATTATTATTTTTCATGCTTTAAATCCATTTTTCTCAATATTAATCATATTAATATTTACACCAAACAAAGCCACCACCAATGAAGAACTGAAGAATAATTCTAAGAGTTACAAGAGTGGTTATAACACTCTAGAATGGCAACAAGTCATCAAATGATAAAATTGAACTAATATTACATTAATATTACTCAATCTAACTTCACACTTGCATCTAGCCTCCAAATCCATCCTCCAAATCAAAAAGCCCCAAAATTTATTAAAAGAAGAAGCCTTAGAACTATTCTAGATACTCAAGAACAAGAAACAAACTTTCTAAGCTTAAGAATATTGAAGATTACCTCAAAATCTCCTAATTTCCTTAAGCTTCCTTCTTGATTTCATCATTTTCTCTCAAGTTTCTTCAAGAAAATTCTGGGAGATTTTCCATGAAGTTAGTTTCGACCAAGGGAAGCTTATGAAAGAGAAAACAAAAATTTTCACTTTATATACTAGGGGTAACCTAACTTGGGGGCAATTTGGTCATTTTGAAAATTTATTTAATCAAATTAAATAATCCAAATTCAATTTGATAACCATTATCTTAAATGTAAAAGTCCAAATTTTACACTTTAATAATTTCTAAATTTAAATATCAACTTAGATATTTTATATTTCAATTATTTTAATTATTTATCAATAAAATAATGAAATAATTACTTAAATATAAATATCTAAATATATGTATTACATTTACTTTAAATAATCCAAATACATATATTAATGATTTATGTCAAATATCTCATTTGAAAATTAATTAATGTGTATTTAATAAAATAATATATCAAATACAAATACACATTAATTAAGAAACGACCGGAATGACCCTTATGTGTGTATTTTTCGTTTAACCGTTAAACGATTCGAATTAACTTATTTAATCCGATGAAGTATTATGAATAATCTGTATTATTCATAACGCGTTGTCCAAGTACTCAACGAGTACACTTCATATTGTGGGACTCTCCAAGTTTAGGTTTATTTGTCACGGAATCAAATTTCATGTCCATAATTCACCTACTCGTAAATTATGACGACCATTGATAATCTCGCTAAACTATGCAAATCGAGGTCATTGCTTACGTATAATCCCTCTGTCACAAGCTATCAGTATTATACCGGGGATGTAGATAGGAACGTCAAATCCCTAAGGTATAATATAGTCGACTTAAAAATTAATGATATTTAAATAACACTTGAAACTCGCTTCCGAAATATACCATGGTCGTGGATTTACTAGATCAAAAATATGTACATGATATATATGCCATGTATACAGGACTGACGGATTCTATCTGATACTCATATGATATCATGAGTATGGGTCCACACCCAACGAACAGGCGGAGGTCTGATCTATATAGATGGGTGACGTGACTGCCATCAAAGTGTGGAGGATGTCTCATATATCCACATTGATATCGCAAGTCGAAGGACCACTATGCTACTCGACTCGATAAGATTCCTATTGATGTTGGTGTACCATATATTAGGAAAACTTCAGTGAGCCGTTCAATATTTATCAAATAAACACCTACATGTCTATACGAGTCTCCCAAGACTCATGGTTCATTGGGATAAACCATCGGAAAAATTCTTGATATACGATATGTACTAGTTTCAGCAGATTTTACTAACCGACCCGTGTTAGTAAATCTTGCCCATGAACTTTATTTGAGAATATACAACTTATAGTGATACTTCCCAATGTCAATTACAAACTACGTTATAACTGCGCACTACGTTGTAAATTTTGGGGTCTTTGTTTAATTTATACATATCACTAAATCAGATTTTTTTCAATCTAATCATAGTCAAATCAAATACGTATATAAAAATAAGAGGTGGAACCATTAATATGTAATATTATGGAAAAAAAAATTATTTGTATTCATGAATCAGACAAAAATACGATCCGAATTAGTGTTCCGAGCACCAACCCTAACCAAATTAATATTCACGAGTTAAAACAAACCTCAACTATTCTTTTACTTTCCAATAGTTCAGTCAAGATACCGAAAGAAATTATGGAAGACGTGTTATTACAAATCAATAAATTCATATATCCTATGAATTTTATTGTCTTGGAAACACAACCTATAGCAAACAATTATAAGCCAATTCCTGTAATACTTGATCGCCCATTTTTAGTAACAGCTAATACTTTAATTAATTGCAGAAATGAAATCATGAATTTCCTTAGGCAATATGAAGCTGGAGCTTAATTTTTTTAATATGTACAAACAATCTTACTATGAGGACAGTGAAAATGAGAGCATGGAACAAATTGAACCAATTTTGGAGGAATATATTCAGGGGAGTTTATCTGATACCATGGAAATTTGTACAACTAATTTTCTTGAATCAAGTACGCAATTAGAATCAGATATTTCGAATGATTTTTTTCTTAATTCCACACAGGTATTGGAAGACGATGGAGAGAAAAAAATTTAAGGAACTAGGAACACTGGAAGAAGAAAAATATGAGAAAATACCCAATTTGGAATTAAAGACTCTGCTAGAAGGATTGGAGTATGCATTTCTTGGAGATAAACAAACTCACCCTGTGGTAATTTCTTCTTCCCTCATAAGTAATAAAGAAGGTAAGTAGTTAAATGTGTTGAGAGAATATAATTTGACAATTGGATGGACTTTAAAAGACATAAAATGCATCAATCCTTTGATCTGCACACATAGAATATATTTAGAAGATAATGCTAGGACATATTGTCAACCCCAAAAAAGATTAAACCATCACATGAAAGAAGTGATAAAAATAGAAGTCCTTCAACTTCTTGATGTAGGCATTATCTACCCGATCTCTGATAGTAAGTGGGTAAGTCCAACACAAGTTGTGCCTAAAAAATCTGGAATAATTTTCGTAAAAAATGATAATGGAGAATTAATTCCAACTCGAATCTCATATAGTTGGGGTATGTTCATTGATTATAGAAAACTAAATGAAGCCTCTAGAAAAGATCATTTTCCTTTACCATTTCTTGACCAAATTTTAGAAAAGGTAGTGTACATCCCTACTATTGTTTTCTTGATGGTTATTCAGATTATTATCAAATTCCCATTGCTTTACAAGACCATGAAAATACCACATTCACATGTCCCTTTGGAACATTTGTATTTAGAAAAATATCTTTTGGACCTTGTAATGCACCAGCAACATTCCAATGATGCATGTTAAACATATTTAGTGACATAGTTGAACATTATTTAGAGGTCTTTATGGATGATATAACTATTTTTGGGAACTCATTTGATAATTTCTTGAATAATTTGGAAAATATTTTGATATGATATGAAGAAAAAAGACTTCTGTTAAATTGGGAAAAATGATATTTCATGACTAATTCAGGAATTATTTTGGGTCATGTTGTGTCATCTAAAGGTATTGAGGTTGACAAGGTAAAAATAGAGGTAATCTTTAAATTACCACCACAAAAAACAGTCAGGAAAATCCGTTCTTTCTTAGGACATGCAGAATTTTATAGGGGATTCATTAAAAACTTTAGTACCATATCCAGACCATTGTGTAACCTCATATTAAAATATGTAACATTTGAATAGATAGAAGAATGTCAAAAATCATTTGAAAAGATTATCAGTATTTTAACTTATGCTCCTATCATGCAATCCTCTGATTGATCTTTGACTTTTGAGCTAATGTGTGATGCAGTAATTATGCAGTTGGTGCACTATTAGGACAGAGAAATGATGGTAAGCCGTATGTAAATTATTACGCAAGTAGAGCTTTAAACAGTTCACAAATGAAATAAACTACCACGCAAAAAGAACTATTTGCTGTAATATTTACATTGGACAAATTTCGATCATATTTAATTGATTCATCGGCCGTTATTTATTCTGACCATGTTGTTGTTATATATTTGATGTCTAAACAGGATGCAAGGTCAAGATTACTATGGTAGATTTTGTTGCTTTAAGAATTCAATCTCACAATAAAGGATAAGAAATGAGTAGAGAATGTGGTTGCATATCATTTATCGAGACTCAGAAATGAGTCATCAATTGACACACTCCTATCAATGACTATTTTCCGAATGATTTTTTATTTTCTGTAAATACAATACCTTGGTATGTTAAAATTGTCAATTTTCTTGCAACAGGAAAAATACCTCAAGACTGGAGCCATCAAGACAAGAAGAAATTTTTGACCGAAGTCAAAAGATTCTACTGGAATGATCCATATTTGTTCAAGTATTGCCCTGATCAGATTTTCCGATAATGCATATCGGATAATGAGATAAGTGGTGATATTCAATTTTGTCATTCAGAAGCATGCATATGTCACTTCTCATCTAAAAAACCGTTGTAATAATCTTACAGTGTTGATTTCATTGGCCCACCTTATTTAAAGATACATGTTTTCTGCAAAACTTGTGAAAATTATCAAAAGTTGATACATTTCTAAAATAAACATGATTCCTTTAAATCTCATCATTGTCATCGAAATATTTGATTGTTGGAGAATAGATTTCATGGGTCTATTTCCACCGTCATTTGGAATTTTATATATTTTAGTTGTAATCGATTACGTCTCAAAATGGGTTAAGGCGATTCCTTGTCGAAATAATGATCACAAAATTGTTATTATAAGTGATGGAGGTAAACACTTTTGTAACATGCCTTTTGAGTCCTTAATGAAAATGTATGGAATTACACATAAAGTTTCTTCCTTCTATTACCTTCAGACAAATGGTCAAGTTGAACTAGCAAATAGGGAAACCAAACAAATTTTGGAAAAAATAGGATTTACCCAAATCGTAAAGATTGGTCTCTTCGACTGATTGATGCACTTTGGGCATATCGACAGCTTTCAAAACAACTTTAGGAATATCTCCCTATCGTCTATTTTATGGAAAACCTTGTCATTTGTCTGTAGAACTTGAGCATAAGGCATATTGGGTTATTAAAGCATCCAATTCAAATCTTGAAAATGTCAATCATGAACGTAAATTGTAATTAAATGAACTTGAAGAGTTAAAGAATGATTCATATGAGAATGTGAAAATTCTTAAAGCTAAAACTAAAGCCTTTCAAGATAGTCGAATTTCACGAAAAATATTTGAAATTGGTCAAAAAATTTTACTTTATAATTCCCATATTCATTTATTTCCCGGAAAATTGAAGTCCAAATGGAGTGGCCCATTTATTGTGAAATATATTTACCCATGTGCAATTATTGACATTTAGAATATTATGGATGGTGATGT
>SKCR01009953.1:0-22985 GCA_019454045.1 Zanthoxylum bungeanum
CCCGTTCCTTATGTTCACAGCAGCGAACAAAGCCCGCAGTTGAATTCCGAAACACTAATATGAGCGAGTCAACGGAGATGTTTTCAGAAAAGAAGAAAAATTGCCGAAAAAGGTGGAACAGTGAAAGCTTCGCCTTCTTATAGTCATGACAAAGACGCTCGTGACCATTGGATCTAAGGGAAGAACCCGGATGAACGCCAGATGTCGACTGCAAAAGGGGTCTCCCAAGTTTGAAACAGACGGCAGAGATCAACCCACTGTGAAGACGCCTCTTCACGGTCGATTCACCCCTTTTTTGGCGGGAACCCGGCGGATGTTTGACAAATGTCGAAACTAGAAAAAACCCTAAAATTGATTTGACAGGCATTTAAAGCGGACGTGACTGTTACGTGTCTCAAGACAAAGCGCTTGAAAAGAGACTGTTAGTTCCATTTTTTTTGCATGTGTCCGTGACAAAAGTTCAATTGAGTTGTAATCTTTCATGAAGATCTTTGTGCAATTGGACTGGTTTCTGGCTGCTGTGCATCAGACATGCGTTCGTGGTGCGTTCTTTGAAGTGTTCGAACGATTGGCGTTGGTGATGCGTTCGTTATTGGGTTCGAACGTGTGGCGTTAGTGACACGTTCTTTATTGGGTTCGAACGGGAGCATTCCAGAGAGCAACGTTCGAGGCACGTTTTTGTGGGGTTCGAACGGGAGCATTCCAGAGAGCTCACGTTCGTTGTGCGTTCGATTGTCGTTCGAACGAGTCTTCACAGAAAGGGCGCGTTCGTGTAGCGTTCTAGTAAGCGTTCGAACGCGACTGCGATCTGAACGCGATTTTGGCCTGCAAAACCCTAGCTTTTCACCCTACCTATAAATATAACACTTAGCCGCCATTCCCCAGGTGTTGAGAGAGCTGGAACACTTTTCCCTTGAGCCAAATCTCCCAAAGCTTTCAACTCTATTTGATTCCACCATTGAAGACTTCTTCATCCTATTGTCTTCTCCATTAATGGTGTGAATCCTTCTTTGATAAACCTTCAACACAACATAACCCAAATTCCCTAATCCTTAGAGTTCTTTAGGAGGAAGTTTGGTAGTCGGAGTTCCGGCGTTCGAAGTGATACAATCTACTCAGAGACTTCAGAGGTTCTGAAGAAAACCGTAGGTTGCGGACTTAAGGTGTTGCCTTGAGTTCTTACAGTATTGAGGTACTTGAGTCGGTGAAGTTGTCACCATGGGTCTTGACCATCGCTGTAAGTTTATCTCTATATAGTGGATTGGGCTGGTAGCCGATATACCCGGAGTGGTTTTTTACTCGGAAGAGTTTTCCACTTCGTCACCAAAATTATTGTGTTGATTTTGTGTGATTGATTTACCTTTCCGCAATTTATATTTCGTATTTAATTAATATTGTGGAATTTTTTGTTGTTGGATATTGTGGTTGGTAGTTGATTTCCCATAGACACATTAATTAGGACTTGTCTCAATTAATTGTGATTGTTTCCGCATAGGGTCAGAACTTAGGATAACCTCGAATTCTCAATTGGTATCAGAGCCTGAACTCGATCCTTGACCCATTAGCTATGGAGCGTAGTCAACCCTTAAATTGTCCGCCATTCTTTGATGGCACAGAATATTTGCATTGGAAAGTTCGCATGAGAGCGTTCCTTAAGTCCTTAGATGAGAGGGTCTGGATGACTGTTGAACACGGGTGGAAACCTCCCGTTGTTATTGTTGATGGGGTATCTTCCCCTAAAGACAAATTGACCTGGACCAAGGACGAATTTGATGCTAGCAATAGGAACAGCAAAGTTGTTAATGCCATACATGGTGCTGTCTGTTCTGCTGAGTTTAGGAGAATCTCAATGTGTGAGATAGCCAAGGATGCTTGGGACATCCTGCAGACTGTGCATGAGGGCACATTGTCTGTTAAAAATAATAGACTCCAGGATTTAGCTACTAGGTTTGAGGTCGCCAGATGAAAGAAGATGAGACCTTTGATGAGTTTTATGCTGAGATTAACGATATCGTTAACTCTAGTTTTAACCTAGGTGAGACTATTCCTACCAATAGGATAGTTAGGAAAATCCTGAGATCCCTACCTGATAAGTTCCTACCCAAAATCACCGCCATCGAGGAAAGCAATGACCTCGATCAGCTTAATTTAGATGAACTCGTAGGAAAGCTGCAGGTTTATGAGAAAAAGCTTCCTGTGTTTAGAGAGCCAAAAACATTTGCGATGAAAATCGCTAAGGAAGTTGTGGCATGATTCGTTTAGTGATGATGATACCATCAAGGATCATGATTTGGCCTTGTTTGCAAAGAAGTTTAGGAAATTTCTTAAACTTAAGAAAAATGCCATAGCAGTAATAGGGATAGGGAGGATAGGCCTAAAGAGAATAGGCATATCAGGAGTGAGTCTAGAGAGGATAGGGATAGTAGATCCCGTGGTGCCCAATGCTATGAATGTGAAGGATATGGGCACGTTAGATCTGTGTGTCCCACATACCTTAGGGCTAAAGGCAAGAAAGCCATGGCAGCATCTCCTAGTGATTCAGAAGGTGGTTACTCTTCTGATGAGTCTCCTAAAGGCAAGAAAAATTTTATTGCCTTTACTGCTAGTGTGACTGGTGAGAGAGAGATTGTGGTTAATGATGATGATTCTGAAGTCTCCCTTGATGAGTCTGTAGATGAGGAAAGTCTTCAAGTAGCTTATGTTGAACTGTTTAATGAGAGTTTAGCTATTAAGAAGACTAATATAGATGTCAGTCAAAGGCTGAAAACTGTTGAGCTAGAAAAGAATGAAGCTCAAGCTAAATTTGAGCAAAGCCTTTTGATGGTTGATGATCTAGAGGAGAGGAACAAAAGCCTAGTTAAAAGAGTTCAAATATTAGAGACCGAACTTGAAAATGCTAGAACCCAATTGTCCGCATTTTCTAGTGAGAATAAAAATGTGGATCGTAAGTTAGGAATTATTTCTGAGCCTAACTGTGATAAGGCTTCTTCTTCCAAAGCTGTGCCTGTAGCAGCTAAACATGACTTAGGCAAGAAACCTGTTGAGTGTAGTCATGTTATTCCTCCATTTATTCCTCGTCCTATGACCCAACCTCGATCTAGAGGTGTTGTGGGTAAACCTCGCTCTCGTCAGAGGTTTGTGCCTGTGTGCCACCACTGTGGCAAGGCTGGACATATTAGGCCTAAGTGTTTCATATTGCACAAGCAAAAGAGAAGGCCTAAGAGTGTGTCTCCTAGATTTGATTCGGCAAATCTAATGTCTCAAGTTTCTGCACTAACCAAACAAGCTCAATTCTTGAGTGAGAAACTTGCTTTGTTGTCTGGGAACTCTCATGTGCATGAGGCTCCTAGAAAGGTTTGGGTGGGGAAGCAAGATGATTTCCCATCTACTTCTGCATGTCCTGATGGACATGATGAGAGTGCATTTCGGTGTAACTCTGCTTAAAAGATGCATTTTATTTTCCCATTGCGTGTGTGTGTGCGTGTGTTTTATGTTTTTACACGTTTGTTTTATTTCACAGCATATGGGTGTGTGTGTGTGTTTTGTTTTTATATCCCTTGGTATATAGGATGGAAACCCGGACATAAATTTCATAGCCGATTCTGAATGGACGGTAGTATGATCTGCACTCGGGATACAACTCCACGTACCATTGGATGTTTTACAAGCTGTTTTGTGTCTTTATTTTTATTGTGCCTTAAAACTGAAAAATCAAAAAAAAATTATTATATTTTTTGAAAAAGACCAAAAATATTTTTGTGGCTTGTTAGAGCATGAAAAGCGTATTCATGTGATCCTGGTATGTAGGATATATGATTATGCATGTGATATGCTTTTATTTTTCTTGATGCTCTATATAAATGAGTGTGTGTGATAAAAACCTTTGGTATATCTTGTGCTTGCACTTCCACATACACGTTTTAATTTGTCAAGGCTTGGTCGCATGTATGAGTTTTTGGAATGGCAATCTAATCTCTTCCATGCTTTGTTTACTTAATAGTGTGACCTTTGACTAGATGACCTTGCTATCCCCTTGTAAAAGCAAAAAGAATTAAAAAAAAAATATATATATTGTTAAATGAGACTCAAGTGCAAAAGAGCCAAAATGGCCAAATTCAAAAGATAAGGGCAAAAACCCTTCACTCGAAAGAGTTATTAAATATGAGCTCATGATATTTCTGGGGTAAATATTATAGCATGCAACCCATGTTGCTTATTTTCAGGTCCTAGTGGTGCTGGGTTTGAACACCTATTTTGTGGACTTGGTTTGTTTAGAGATGGATTTCTTTGGCTGTGTCCAGCTCATAAAATAAGGTCTTAAGCCTTGATTCATTTTGCACTTTATTTTTCCACGCAAGTGCTTTATATGCTTTGGTGTTTTTGTCATATGCATAAGTGTTGTATTTAGCCCCTTTTAAAATGATGCATATTGTTTCCTGTCATAATCATTTGAATACTGACTGGGTATCTTTGTATTTGCTTGATGTGTCTTCCAGTCCGTGTTTGCCGTGTCTTTTCCTGGTATGCACTGTGTCTGTTTTTCGTTCGTGTATCGTTTTTCTTTTCGTTCGAACATGTTTCGTTGGTGTTTCGTTTTATTTTCTGTTCGAACAGTCATTAGACACTCGTTCGTATCTCGTTCGAACTGTCGTTCGAACGCTTTCGGGCTATTTAAATAGTCTTCGTGCGTGTTTGTGTTCGCACAGTTCTTTTCTCTCCTCCTTCCCGTGACTCTTCGCTTTTCTCATCAAATCCCTTCATCTCCAAGTCAGATCTGTGTTTGTGTGGCCTTCCCCTCCCTGATTTCGGTGTAACTCCATCATCAAGGTAAGGTTTTCTTCATTTCTCTTCTGTTTCTTTTTTTTTCTCTCAGATCTGTTTCTAGGGTTTGTTGTCCATTTCTGTTTTTAGCCTTCATTCTTCGATTGAAGGCGTATGGAGTCTCTTGGATGAGTCCTTAGTTGTTTGGTGTGTTTATTGATGGCGATTTGCGTCTGTTCTGGGCTCTTAGTTGTCGGTTCATCGCCATCGCGTTCGAACGCTCCTTGAATTCCGTTCGAACGCTCTTTGTTTCTTCTGAGCCTGTTTCTCTCTTATCTGATCTGCTTAGGTTGATTCTTATTTTGTGCCCTTCTTATGTGTTTTAGATGCCTAAGAAGAGTGTTGCTTCGAAGAAACGTCCCCGAGACTCTCTTCCTCGCGATAGTTTTCGCAGTCCCGCTGCAGCTAAATTGTTCGATGATCAATTCTCACAGCGCAGTCTGTTTTTGGAACGCAATGTCCTGGTTGATGAACTGCAAGATTCCGGCATTGTTCCTCTTCTGATTACTCGTGGATGGGGTCCTCTCTTATCCGGTTTTGTTGGGCCATCACCTCGTCTTGTCCAGGAGTTCTACTCCAACTTGGAGGTTGTGTCCGCAACTTCGTTTTCCGTGTACATTCGGGGTCATTATTTGGATATCGATCCCTCTGTTTTATCCCGGATTCTTGCTATTCCTGAGGTCCCCTACCCTCAGTTCCCCTGGTCCCCTACAGATGGACCTTCTGATCAGCTTGTCCTGGACGTTGCCACTGGCCAGCATCGTCCGTTTGTCGGAGGGACAATTATCGTTGCTACATTGCTGCCGGCCTATCGCCTACTTAACCGCATTGTGTGCCATAATCTGTGGCCCAAATCTCATGTCAACACACAGCCCTTTGCACGGATTGCATTTCTATATGCCATTGAGCAGGGTCTATCCATTGACATCCTTAGTGTCATTGTGCGGGAGATGATTCGTATTCGCACTGCTTCTTATGCTTCTCACACCCTTCCCTATGGGTGTCTTATTCGCCGGATCATCTCGGCTTTAGTTCCGGACTTTGTGCATGATCCTCCTCTTCCTCTCCTCAAGCCAATTGGTCGACAGACTGTCTCTGCAGGCGCTGCTCATCTTCGTACTCCTGCTCCAGCGGATGCTCCTGCTCCTGATCCTGCTCCGTCTGCCCCGGCTGCTGCCTCCTCCTCTTCCGCTGGTCCTCCTCCAGACTTTTACCAGCGCATTTTGGACTCTCATGCCACTATCCTGGCCGAGCTTCGTCTACTCTCAGGAGGCCAATCGGAGATTCGTTCGACTGTTCGTAACTTGGAAGCTCAGTTTGCTCGCCATATTGCGGATTGTAATGCGGCTTCTGATAATGAGGGTTCCTCTGCTAGTTCCGAGTCTGACTAGTTGCTTTATTTTCTTTGGTGGGTTTTATTTGAGTTAGCAGGAGTCTGTTTCCTTTTTAGGATCATATTTGTTGTTAAACTTTATGTTGTACTCTCACCCCTTTTGTTTAATGATGGGATGTTTTGCGATCTTTTGACGAACTTTAATGAAAATATTCTGTCTTGCATGTTTCTCCTTCAGTCTATCACTGATGCTTGCTTACAAATATTGCTTTTGGTTATTTGTTTCCCATTTATTCTTATGCTATATTTGGATGCCTGTTTGTGAGGGGGAGTACGTGTTCAATATGTTTGTTGTTTCTCTCCTGGTGTATGCATGCTTTGTCATTTCGGGACAAAAAGGGGGAGTAAATTGGTGTTCTGTCCTGTTCAGGAGAGTTCAGATTAAGGGGGAGAAAAATGATTTACCTGTTTTATGTTTTTCTTGATTATCCCAATGCTTTTCACGGTATATTATTGGTTGTGGATGTTTCAGATAACAGGTATGTTGCTGTGGCATTTTTGTTTTCAAGACTACTCTGTTAGGTGTTAGATCGAGTCCATTTGTAATAAGTCACTGTTTTGATGGTTGACAGTTGACTATTTTCTTTTTGGATCTATTATCGTAGTCTTTGTATTAGGTAGTGTTTTGTCACGGAATGCCAAAGGGGGAGATTGTTAGTTCCATTTTTATTGGCATGTGTCCGTGACAAAACAAGTTCAATTGAGTTGTAATCTTTCATGAAGATCTTTGTGCAATTGGACTGGTTTCTGGCTGCTGTGCATCAGACATGCGTTCGTGGTGCGTTCTTTGAAGTGTTCGAACGATTGGCGTTGGTGATGCGTTCGTTATTGGGTTCGAACGTGTGACGTTAGTGACACGTTCTTTATTGGGTTCGAACGGGAGCATTCCAGAGAGCAAACGTTCGAGGCACGTTTTTGTGGGGTTCGAACGGGAGCATTCCAGAGAGCTCACGTTCGTTGTGCGTTCGATTGTCGTTCGAACGAGTCTTCACAGAAAGGGCGCGTTCGTGTAGCGTTCTAGTAAGCGTTCGAACGCGACTGCGATCTGAACGCGATTTTGGCCTGCAAAACCCTAGCTTTTCACCCTACCTATAAATATAACACTTAGCCGCCATTCCCCAGGTGTTGAGAGAGCTGAAACACTTTTCCCTTGAGCCAAATCTCCCAAAGCTTTCAACTCTATTTGATTGATTCCACCATTGAAGACTTCTTCATCCTATTGTCTTCTCCATTAATGGTGTGAATCCTTCTTTGATAAACCTTCAACACAACATAACCCAAATTCCCTAATCCTTAAGAGTTCTTTAGGAGGAAGTTTGGTAGTCGGAGTTCCGGCGTTCGAAGTGATACAATCTACTCAGAGACTTCAGAGGTTCTGAAGAAAACCGTAGGTTGCGGACTTAAGGTGTTGCCTTGAGTTCTTACAGTATTGAGGTACTTGAGTCGGTGAAGTTGTCACCATGGGTCTTGACCATCGCTGTAAGTTTATCTCTATATAGTGGATTGGGCTGGTAGCCGATATACCTACCCGGAGTGGTTTTTTACTCGAAGAGTTTTCCACTTCGTCACCAAAATTATTGTGTTGATTTTGTGTGATTGATTTACCTTTCCGCAATTTATATTTCGTATTTAATTAATATTGTGGAATTGTTTGTTGTTGGATATTGTGGTTGGTAGTTGATTTCCCATAGACACATTAATTAGGACTTGTCTCAATTAATTGTGATTGTTTCCGCATAGGGTCAGAACTTAGGATAACCTCGAATTCTCAGAGACAACAAAGCATTTCTCAACCCCAGACCGACCTCCAACAGAGCAAATCAGAAACCCTTCTTTATATATAGTTCCCGGCACCAACTTGCACGCTTGTTGGAACCGAGAACTAGGGGACAGATGTTGATGGTGTTTTCAGGCACTATAACATTTAAGACAGCACGACGAGGACAGAAGGGTAATTCCCTGACTGGTTGAGGTCATCAAAGCCGACCCGACCACAATATGTAAAGACCGACCACTTTGGTATAGATGACCGAGCACTATAAGGTCGGCAGAAACACTCTCAGCATAAAAGACTGTCATGACCGACCTCATGAAGACCGACCAGACGGCGAGACGCTTTCAAGATGACGACACCCTATTCTTACGGATAAGATAAAACGAGTTATCCTACTCTCACAAGGAAATGAAGTCAGAATCCAAGAAGGAATAAGAAAAGAGAAGGGAATATCAGGCTAGGAATCCTTGCAAGGAGAAGAAACTAAGTTCAAATAGGATTTCTTATGCAAATAGGAGTCTGATTTCTGTGATATTATAAATAGGAGGGCATAGTATGTGTAAAAGGATCATCATAAAAAAGTTAGTGATCTAGATCTTCAAGCTCTGACTTGTAGAGACCCGAGAAAAGTGTTTAAGTAATAAAAGTGCCATCTTTTTTGTGTCCGTGGACGTAGGTCGGATCCAAATCCACCGAACCACGTTAAATCTCTTTGTTGATTGGTGTGTTTATCTTTTTTCTGCTAAATTTGCCTTTGGTCCCCCATAACCAAACAAATTCACTATTGAAGGAGGATTTCCTCGGGAGTGATATTCCCATATTACCCTGAGACCAAATCCGCCGTCAACACATATAAATAAATCGTCGTCAGTGATGAAATACACTATATTATCTTTCCAATTTTAAATCCACGGACTTCGTAACACCTAATGGGTGTATATTATTGGGTTTGTTGACGGGTGATTTTCGTTTCAGGGGCAGTTTCGGAACAATCCTCCCGAAACAATCATCATTCAATTTTGAATTTGTTTAGTTATGGGAGACCAAAAGCAAATATAGCAAAAGGCAAAAATGACACAAAATCGACAAAGAGAGTTTAACGTGATTCGACGGAGCAAGTCCAGCCTACGTCCACGGGCACAAAATGGGGGTGTTGCTTTTTATTACCAAACCGAACTCGGCCAACCTATTCAGGGGCGAGTCTAAATGAAATCGAGCTGTTTGTTTCTTTGGTTTTTACAAGTATTGCTCTTTTTTGTTTACAAATTCAGCAATCTTTACAAATGAAATTAACTTCTCTTTATATATTAGGAGAATTACAACACTATTAACATGCTTTCTTGATGTCATCCACGTGATCTCCGGCTGATTAACAGGCTCTCTGCCCCAAGACTGTCTTCACCGAAAGCAAACCTGCCATCTGGCGGCTTGTCACATAAACCTGTTTTATACACTGCCACACGGCATAATAATAATGTCAGCTTGTAAAGAGCTCTCAAACAGTGGTGTATGTCAGAGGGAAAAATCCAAACTACCTCAGTCACACGTCGGTTTTCAAGAGATCGGCCAGATAATCTTCCGAACAATAAAAAAATAATGCTGACCTGACCCGGAATATCCGAGACATCCATTTCGTCACATGAGGTGAATCAGAGCTGAACCGAGCTATGATATTGGCTATGATGTTGTCGGTATCCGAGATTCGCATCATATCATGTCTTCTGGTCGGCCAGATCCGGGGAACTGGGTCTGAATTCTCTTACTGGCTGATGAAAAAACTAAACCTTCTGAACATCTGATCCCCCAAAAGGGAAAATTTCATCTATGCCATTGTCGAACTGTTCAAATACCTCAATCACAAAAATCACCATCAACAGGGTTATTTTAGCCTTTCTATAAATTTTGGGATCTAAACACTCGATTATTCGAATGCATGATTGACAGGTTGAATTTGTTATTTAAAATTAGAAATGAAGGAATACGTTTACAGAAATTAACAGTTTCATAATTTGGATTTCAGTTGTGAGAATTTTTTTTCCATTAATATCCAAATAACACAAAATTGAAGAGTAGATTTATGATTTTTGTAATTAAATTAAAACACAATAACACCAATTTTTTAATGATGAAGTTTTATAACTCAAACAATCATAATAAGGTGATTTTTTTAACTTCTCCAAAAATTAAACTTATTTTAACTCTTAAAAATATTAAAGTTAATATTAAAATTTATTAAAACTAATAGGAAATCACTAGTACAAATCGAAAATTTCGGAATTTTCACTCATTTTTTTCTCAATTCTTCATATAATGTATCTTATACAATAAAACAATGAATATTAATACATTTAACACATTCAAGAATATGATTTAAGAGGAAATTTTTTTTATAAATACACTTGAAAAATGTATATTATAAATACTCACCAATATATATATATCTCAATGATCTTTTTACATGTATATGCTTCTTTAAGAGGAGAAAAAACTACAATTACATGAAGTGAGAGTAAGGTTAAATAAAATCTTTGATTTGAGCCTGTTAGGGGGCTAGAAATGATACAATCTTTCGGGACAATTTCACATCAAACAGTTTTCTTAACGTCAGAGCGAAAGCAACTATAGAGTCTTTTGAAGCTTTGAACCTACGGAGTGAAGTACACCTGGACAAGACTGAGTCTCTTAATAGTGGATACTGGGTACCACTTGTAGAAAACGAAATCAAGATCAATGTTGATACTACCATCAACGTAGAGCAGACAGTGGTGGGATTGGGGGCAATTGTGAGAGATAGTTCAGGAGCTGTTTTAGCATGTGTTCTGCACAGAAGACATTACGGATAAGATCCTGAACAAGTAGATGCATAAGCATTACTTATGAGGATAAGAGCAGACAGTCAGTTAAACCTCAATACAGAGTCCATCACTTTTGAATCAGATTCAAAAAACGTGATCAATCTGATACAATGTAAGACAAGCAGTATCAAGGAAATTCAACGGGTCATCACTGACATACAAAATGCAATTAGAGAATCAAATTCCTCTAGAGTCCAATTTAGTCATCGAGCATGTAATGGTGTAGCCCATAATTTAGCTAAATTACCTTGTAAAAATTATGTTGTGGGATTGTGGAGGTAGAGGTGGCCACCGGTCCGGGTTGGTTCCTAACGGTCGATTCCCGGTTCCACAAGTGTGGAACCGGAACCGGAACCGAACTAGATAATTATGATTCCATTCTGATTTTTTTTTTTTTTTTTTAATAATGATTTTTAAAAAAAAATAATAATTAAAACAGTTTCACCGTAGAACCGCTTTCGGTTTCGATTCCGATTCTGAAATCGGAATCGTCTGATTCTAACCGGTTTGATTCCGAATCAAAACCGTGACCGAGTCTATGTGTAGGGGAAATTTCCCCCATTTTTTGCCGTGTAGCTCATTTTTTTTTAATGAAATGTTATTTTCCTTTCAAAAAAAAGTAAGGTTAAATAAAATCTTATATGATTATGTGTCGAGACGAGAAAAGATTATATATATTAATATATATATTCCGATAAGAGAATGAATACGCAGCCATAAAAAAACGTACAGAAAGAAATAGTAGTAGGGATTTTGGCAAGAACGAAAAATGGTGACAGCAGGAGCGGGCAAGAGTCTTATCACTGATTGGAGTTGGAGGTGTCCGGTGGCTTACGGCCGTTGCGGTAGAAGTAGAGCGGCTTCACCATTTTGTCTCGCTTCTTCTTCTCCTTCTTCTTCTTCTTCTTCTCTCAGGTAAGCTCTCCTCTGCTCCTTGAAGTTTGAACTTCTGATTGATTGATTATTCTCGTTAATTAATAAATTAAAATGCAGATACGCAGTGGTTGGTGCTGGTTTTGCTGGCCTCTCTGTCGTTTGGCATCTATTGAAGGTACTATTTTCACTGATGCTGAGTTACTTTTTTTGCATTTTAAATGCTGACAATCAATCACTCGTAGCCTATTTTTGTAAAAGTTGTTCAATAATTGAATTGGTGTATGCAGCACAGTCCGAAGGAGTTGAATCTTTGCATTGACTTATATGATGAGGTTGGCATTGGGGGCGGCGCATCTGGAGTATCCGGAGGACTCCTTCACCCTTATTCTCCTAAAGGTTTCCCATCAACTTCTTTCCATGTATGCTTTTCTCTTTTATTTGCTAACTCGTTCTAAATCTTGCAGTCAAACTTCTTTGGCAGGGTGCTGAGTGTTGGAACGAGTGTTTAAAGCTCTTAAGCGTTGCTGAATCAGCACTTGCTTCATTAGAGTTTGTAGTGCGGAGAAGGTCTGTTCCTTTTCCTACAACAATCATCCTATTCCTTATAGATTCCCGACGTCGTAAATGAGAGCTAATTATTTATGATATTCCCATTTTCTTTTACTCGAGTAGTGTTTTACTATTCTCTACATCAATTATCTCTTAAACAGTGCCACTTTTACATTTCCTTGCAGGGGCATCTTGAGACCTGCAACGAATGTGAAGAGTTTGGATGCATTGAATCATGTAATTTCTTTGGACAGCCTCAATACAAACTGGATAGCTATGTAATTCATACATGATTTTCTTGTAATAAATAGTAATGGTGTTTGTGGATTGTTGTGACTAGAATGCTCAGAACTGCCTTTCTAGTTGCAGAATAGAGACTATTGGAAAGGATTCTGCCGAAGGTCTTGTCCCAAATATGTGTCTACCTCTGAACACAGCCTTTTATATGCCCGAAGCTGTGACTGTGCATCCTCCGCGCTATCTTCAGGTAAAAAGAATTAACTCATAAATATTTATTACGAGTTTTATTTCCTTTCATAAGGGTTCTTTGCTTTCTGGTTATTTACTAGGGACTCTTCTTAGCATGTAAAAACTTAGTGAAGGAATTGTCCGCCTCTGGTTTTGGAGGGAAAGAGTTGTGTCTCCACCAAAAATCTATAAATAACCTTCTTGAATTAGAAGGTAATTTCACTAATTTGACAATCTGTTGTTTCATCCTTCTTCTCTGTTGCATTGCTATGTTGGACACTGCAGGTAAGAGGTATTATAGACTTACTAGGACCTGTCCACCTAGTTTCTTCATATAATCTGAACTTACACTCTTATTCTCATGCCAAATAAGAGAGACTGAGATAATATTTTAGCTTAAACATGCTTAACTCGTGTCCGATTTTTAAGAGTTGTGAAGTATATATTTTCCTTCTGAACTTGGCTATGCTCAACTTCAGAAGTTTTCTGCCTTAGAGTTGATTTGTGCCTTTTGTCTTTAGGAGAATATGATGCAGTGATCATATGCGTAGGTGCCAAAGCAGACATGCTTCCAGAACTCTCTGGGAAGCTTCCCTTGAGGACATGCCGAGGGGTCATTGCTCACCTGCAACTGCCTGACAATGTAGGGTAAGAGCTATCATTTGCTTTATTATAGAATACTAGTTAGAGGGTCTGCAATTGGGCATTTGAATTCCATGCGTAAACACAAAACTCTTCTATTCAAGGTCTTCAACAGATGGAGGAATTTTATTTTCCATGCATATTACAAAATGGTATCTTTGCTTCTATGGGGTAGGGGCCTTGAAATTATAGTTTTCTTGAAATATGGCTAAAAGTTCATATCTTGAACCCGTGAAGGATACCCACGCTAATTACAATATTTCAGATTCCAAGACATGATTCAAATGAAACTAAGCACAGCAAATGCAAAAGTTATCATCCATTTTCTGCTCTTTCTCTTCTTCTTCTTCTTGGAGTACCACTACTTATATGAAAATTTTTGTAGGGGAACGATGGGCTCAATCTTCAGTTGATAGATATGAAAAATAAAACTGTTACATTTTGTAAGACTCAATATCAGAAATGCTGTATTTCAGGGAATATTATCCAGACCATGGCCCCTCTATACTGTCTGATGCATGGCTAGCTGTACAGGGAACCCGCAGTTTACTCATGGGCTCAACAAAAGAGTGGAAATCAAGAAATTCATCACCAAACGTCTCAGCAGATGAAGCTTCAAAAGCCCTGGAAGAGCTTCTGCCAAAGGCATCTGCCATATATCCAGGCATAAAAAATTGGTCATTCACCGGAGCTAGGGCAGGTTTGAGGGCATTGCCACCAATGACTCCTGACGGATCACCTCCAATGCTAGGTTGTATTGATGATCTTGTAAGTAAAACTGGCACCTGTAAATTCTGGTTATTTGGGGGACTTGGTTCAAGGGGTTTGTTGTACCATGGCTGGTTTGGGAAATTGGTGGCACAGGCCGTACTTTCCTGTAATGAACATATAATTCCATCCGAACTAACTTCATGGAAGAATATAAGGCGATAATTAATTAGAATCTGAATTTCCATTTTATTGTCCCAGATCCATAAAATATATATACACACAATTTGATTTTGATTTTTAGTTGGTTCAGTAAAACCAACCCCTAATCTCGAATGCATACCGATTCAGTGAGAGTTAAATAGCTACCACCATATTTTCCATCACAATGTTACAAGTCGATCATAAAAGAAAATACTAAGTTTGATATTGGGATAACTTGCACAATATTCCACGTTGATCCTTGGACATACATGGGCAATGTAAACGTTGCTAATAATGATCCATAGCAGCCAGAGTATCGAAAATTTCTTGGTAAACCCCATGATTCAGTTGCCAAGTTACAAAAATCCTAAGCCAATAATTTATTTGCAATTTGGCCTAACAAAAACTGTTAAAATGACATTTTGCAACGGTTACACTATTTGATCCTTAGTCCAATGTCCAAACATAAACCTGGCCACCACCCGTGGCTGCTGCTAGAGTCCCCACCTGATGAGGGTGTGCATCAAATCTGCAAGGAATTGCAGACATATAGGGGCTCTGCAAAGTTGCTATTATTTTTCTTTCAGCTGGAGAAATGACATCAACTTTTCTTGTCATGCTACCAATAAAGATGTATGAATCTTCCCAACCCCATATTGCTCTGCTCTCACCAAAAATTTATTTAAAAAGGGGTTAGAAATCAGCCTTAAGTGCATCTACTGATTACAAAAAATAATACGCAGAATATACCGAAAACATTAGCTACAATACATTGTATCTTCATCACATCATAAGGAAATACCTGAAAGGCGATATCCATCTTCCTGTCTGATTATAGTGGTGTATTATCGAAGTATTCTCATAGTTGACCCCACTCCATATACCAACTGTATCATCAAAACTACATAAAAATTTCAGAAAATCAGCCCTCATGCAAGCATTAAACTAATAAATATTTTCTCAAGTTACCTGTAACATAAAAGCTGCTTTTACTGCTATAGGAATCATAAATATTGATGGATAAATATCACAATTTGGGTAAGAAGAAAGTCATAATGATTAACTTGGATCAAAATAGGACAGATGATTCAAGTGGAAATTTTGTTTTACAAATAATTATCATCAACTCAAAAAGCTGGCAAAAAAAATGTAAAATGAGGTTGTAGCAACATAATGTACCTTGTCGTTGCAAGGGAGCTTCCGGAGGGTGAGAAGTAAGCAGAATGCACAGATCTCTTATGACTCACCACATTTATAGGTTTCGGTTTATCTGTAGCCATACTTCTCAAATCCCAAATACGAGCAGTCCCATCAGTGGAACCAGTGGCCATGATGTTGGGGTTTTGTGAATTAAAATCAATGGTGTTGATTCTGGCTTCATGTAGATACCATTCAGTTGAGGATTTTCCAGTTCTCACATCCCATATATTCAATCCCCCTTGACCTTCGCCGAAATATAAGCTGTTCACGTTGTTTGGCTGTTCCGAAAGTGAAAATAGAGAATACTCACTGGAGTAAACCAGATTAAATACCTCCTTCTCAGCATCCATCAATCGAATAAAACCATCATAGCAACTGGTAAAGGTCTACATTTTAATCACAATTAATAAAGACATTAAGATTAGGTGCAAAGAAAATGAAGGCGAAGAAATTTCAAACCATAAATACCTTAGACAAGCAAGATTGTTGAGTTACAATCCCTGATATAGGACCTGAATGTGTGTGATACAAATATATCCCGTTATCTTCATCTAGTTCAGAATCCAAATTCCAAAATGCAACATTTCCCAACTTGCTTCCAGCCACAACCATTCTCACATCACTGCAAGGAAGAAACTTCATCTGCGTTATTCTTCCTGGCATAATCCGCGCTATATTCTCAGGCTTCAAAGAGAATGATCCTAAATCAACACGACTCTCAAGCTCACTCTTCTGTGTCTTAAAAATCCCCTTAATCGAATCACAATAGCCCACATTCAAATCCTCATCTTTGCAAGTTTTAAATCCATTAAATTTGTCTTTAATTACAGAACCCAAATCCTCATCTTTACAAGCCTCAACTCCATCAAGTTCTTCTTTAAATGAAACCCCCACTTTAGGATTCCTTTCATAATCAAAACGTGTATCAAATTCTTCTTTAATTTCAACAAAATGGGGGTTCTTTGCAACACTCAAAATAGTATCAACAAGGGGTGTATAAGGCCCAGTTTCAGCATAAGCATCTTTAAAACTAAGAGGACCGGTCATATCAGGACTACCAGATTTCAAAGTTTTATCAACAGAATCAACCAAATCATCCGTCAAGCCCTTTGAATCCGGCGACATTCCTTGTGTTCTTAAAGACCGCCTGAGCACAATCGGGGTCTCGGGCTTAGATTTCTTCTGTGGACTCACTTTATACGACTTAGTCTCAACTCTGCCATTAAACAAACACAAATAAACCTTCAAAACAAAAAAGGTAATTCATCTAGAAAGAAAAATCATTTATCTAATCTACTAATACAAGAAAAACTAAATCTTTGAAAATAAAGCATGGATATTTCAAAAATAAATAAATAAATAAATAAATCTATGAGGCTATACTTCCATATGCATAAAATATAAAAAATAAAACTCACACTCAGGGAGAGAAAAAGAGAGAGAGAGAGAGAGACTGACCTTGGGCGCTTGGTAGCGGTAGAGAGATCGGAGGCTTTAGCGTGTACTTTGAGAGCAGCCAGCATCTCCTCGTTTCGCTTGATGTTTTCAAGTCGTTTTCGCTCATATTCTGTTAGCTTCTCAGGCGCCATTGAAACACAGACACTCCTCAGAGAGAGAGTATTAAATTTAGTGGGCTTTTTTTTTCCCGCTTGATAGTTAAGTGAAGCGTTGTGATAATGGCGGTGGGGTTGTATAATGTAATTGGTGGAAGTGGGCGGGAAATGGAATTGGCGGGAGAAAAGTCAGGGTGGCTACGTGGCATGTCATAGGCCATTGATAATTATTATGAACGATTTATTATAATAAAAATTGTGTTCTCTCTTTTTATCAAGTACCCAATCACATTACAATACAAATTTAAGTTTGATTGATCATTATCCTTTTTTTTTTTGTTATTATTTTCCTGATTAGTGAAAATTTCATTTGCTACCATATTCCAAAATAAAAAGGAACTGGAATTGAAAGACGAGAATGAATACCCAAAGATGTATAAATTATAAAAGCAAAAAAATCAATCAAATCTCATTCAATTGATTATTCCTCTTCAAAACAATAAAAAAAAAAAAAAAGCAAAGTAAAGTAAAACAAAAATAAAATAAAATAAATAAAATTAAAGCTTCTTCTTTTTGTCTCAGTCCCTTCTTTAGCTTCACTGCCTTTGCAAATTCTTTATCATTAAATATATGTCTCTAATATGTGCACTAATGTCCCTTTTCTGTATCTTCTTGTTACACAGTGTAGTGCTGCTGGATGGTTTCAATGTCCAATCCCTTTAGTTTGACCACTGATTCAACATGTCCTTTCAGCGTGTGAAGTTCTCTCAGCCTGCCAAGAATGAACATTATGAAATAAATGAGTTTTGTTTATAGAATTCTAAAATGGAGTATTGAGAGAAGCAAGCAGTGTAATGTCACAAAGCATGACACTGTTATCTTCCCTCTTGTTACCTAACCTTGCAACTTCAGCACGCCTCTTGGCCTGCTCGGCAAGCTCATTCAATTCACGGTTGCTATTCTTTTCATTTAGCGTCGCTTCTGAGGTTTGAAGCCCGTGCATTGTGCGTTGAGCCAATGCCCATTGTGCCTCCCTCTCTCCTTTGCCGTAATCTTTCTTGGTAGTGAAGGCAGTCTGCAATGCATTTACAGAATGAATTAAGTTGAGTTAAAATAGGATTTATAATCAAGAAAGCTTAAAAATTGTTAGTTTGATACCTTGTTCTGGAGAAGATTATCCCAGGCCTTTCCACTCTGAGCATAGCGAATCAAGAACTTCAGAAAATCAAGAGGGAAGTAAGTAATGATGCTGAAAATCCAGATGGCTCCTGCCCATCCCCAGCCAATGCCCTTAATCCTTGCAAATTCCCAGTTTGCATACACCGCGATGATAGTAGCAAGCTTGATTGAGTAAGTGTTGAGAGTTAGAACAATCAAGCATCTATAGTATCAGAAACAAATAATTGAGGTTTGATACTGACCAACTGGGCAAGAAGAAAAGCACCAACAAGCATGGCACCAGGACGTTCAAGGAAGGACCAGCCCCTTGACCTTGTTACAAAGATGAGTGCTTGACTGATGATGCTCACTTGGAGATAGAGAGCTGATGAAAGCTCATCTGGTACGTCATTGATTGCCTTCAAACCAAACACAGTCTGCAATTTAAGAGTTTTACCATCAGCTTTTAATTTAGTATTATTATCAATTTTATCAGATTTCAATTGTCACTTACAGAGAAGAAATTAGTATCATGAATCAGCCAGAAGAAGAACGCAGTAACAAGAGCCATGTAAGTTCCAAGGACAACACCAGTGCCGAAAATTTCCTTGAGCTTCCATGAATCAGGCATAGGAGAGGGCTTGACTCTATCCTTGGAGATAGTCATGATGGTTCCATCATTGAGAATGGCAATGATCAAGATCATGAATGGTGGGAAGTCGAACTTCCAGATTAGAGCAACAAGCAAGAATCCAAGCACAATACGAATCGTGATGGAAACTGCATAGATTGTGTAGTTCTTCATCCTCTGGAAGATGGCTCTGCTTGTCAATACAGCGCTCACAATCACACTCAATCCTGGCTCAGTCAAAACAATGTCTGAAGCACTTCTTGCTGCATCAGTTGCATCAGCAACAGCAATACCAATGTCTGCCCTCTTAAGAGCTGGGGCATCATTCACACCATCTCCTGTCATACCACAAATATGCTTCCTCTCTTGAAGCTTCTTAACAATCTCATATTTGTGCTCTGCATACACCCCAAACTATCATTAGTAAAACCACTCGAACGCAATATTTTATGATTTTGAATTTAGTTGAGTTACAATGAGAATGAATTTACCAGGGAAGACTCCAGCAAATCCATCAGCCTTTTCTATAAGTTCTTCAATTGGCATGGAGGCAATGGACTCATCCTTGTATTGACCAAGAAGAGAGGATGAGGGATACATGTTTGTGCCCATGCCAAGTCTGCGACCAGTTTCTTTTCCAATGGCAAGCTGATCACCAGTGATCATCTTAACGTTGACACCAAGGTCAAGAGCACGCCGAATGGTCTCCGCACTGTCATGCCTTGGAGGGTCAAAGAGAGGCAAGAGTCCCACAAACTCCCATGGTGATCCCTCGCTCTCCTTAGTTTTTTCGGGAACTGTCTGCAAATAGAGAGAGCGTATGGTCAAACTCAATTATTTAGAAATAATAAATATTCAGAAGTTATCACGAACTAGTAATACAGTCTGGTTAATGTACCTGTTTGGCAACTCCCAAGGCACGAAGACCACGATCAGCAAAGTTGTCAATAATTTCATGGACTTTTCTCCGTGCCTCACCTTTGAGGTCACACAGGTCAATGATCTGGCAGACAAAATACAGTGAGATTATGCAAAATTGCAAATGAAATACCACTATTTGTACAAAAGCTGGGGAATCACTATACCTGTTCAGGGGCACCCTTGCTGGTTCTGTGCCAGTCTCCACTGCTGTCAATGTAGGTAATTGCAGTGCGCTTGTCAACTGGGTTAAATGGCAGGAAATGCACCTCAGTGATTCCAGCTCTTGCCTGCAATTTCAATTTTCATAGCTCATTTCAGCTACAGAGAAATTGGACTAGCATTAACAACCAATGTTTATAAAATCGGGATCTAATTTCATACCTCTTTGGGGTCTGCCAACATCCCTACAATTGCAGCATCAATGGCATCCTGGTTTTCAACCCTGGAAGCCCTAGCCGCAGCCAAAATAAGACCAGCACTGTCCATACTTTTAGCAAATACCTACAGTGTGAAATAAACCCATGGTTATAAATATTAACATTTTCTCAATGTCGCAAAATTGTCAAGGCAAATACTTTCTCATTTGCTTAGAGTCACAAACCTCAATAAGGGTTTTGTCTACTGAAAGCTTGTTGAGTGTGAGAGTACCAGTCTTGTCACTGCAAAGAACATCCATACCAGCCATTTCTTCAATTGCAGTCATCCTTTTGGTGATTGCACCTTGCTGGGAAAGGCGGTGAGACCCAATAGCCATTGTCACAGACAAGACTGTAGGCATGGCGATTGGGATTCCTCCAATAAGGAGCACCAATAGATTGTCGATACCATCTCTGTAGCTCCTCCTCTGAATTGCCCACATGACAATGATCTCAATGAACATTCCCACCGCAATTGAGCAGATACAGAAGTTACCAATTGCTGCCAACACCTAATCAGTGAAGTACACAGAAAACAATTGATCAACTCATAATTTTTATGTGATAAATTTGGATCATGATTGATAAAAAAGGTCATGCATTACCTTTTGGAAATGGCCAACTTGATTGGTGCTATCGACTAGGTGAGCAGCCTTGCCAAAGAAGGTATGCACACCAGTGGCAATAACAACAGCTTCAATCTCACCTTGTTTGCAAGTTGAACCAGAAAATACTTCATCACCTGCATTCTTTGTGACGGGGAGAGATTCACCAGTAAGAGCAGCTTGATCAATCTTAAGTGGATCCCCTTCCAAAAGACGAGCATCAGCTGGGACAATATCTCCCAACTTGATGCTAATTATATCTCCTGGTACCAAAATCTCTGCATCTTGCTCACTCCATTTCTCATCCCTCAATACCTAAACACCACCCCAAAAAAACCCATATAAACAATGAACCAAATTCTGAAATAAAACAAAGTACATGAATGAATATGACGAATGGATAACGTGTAAACATTACTTTGGTTTTAGGAGCTAGACTGGCCATCAAAGCAGCCGCGGCATTGCCAGCATTGTTTTCTTCAATGAAACTAATAGTAGAGTTGATAATGAGCAACACCACAATACCAACGAAATCTGGCCAGTCTGGGGGCTTGCCACCACCATTGGCCAAAACAATGGCCATGATTGCTGCAGCTTCCATAACCCATGATAAAGGATTCCACATAAAACCCAAGAACTTGAGTAATTTACTCTCTTTTTTCTCCTCAAGTTTGTTATAGCCAAATATCTGCAGCCTCTTCTCTCCTTCCGCTGCAGTCAATCCCTTCGGTGTACATTTTAGCTGTTCAAAGACTTCTTCCACAGGGATCCTCTCCTGCACAAACAAACACCAACATAGCAATAAACATTAGCAACATAAACACATTACATACATTGTCACATTGCTTTCACTGGTTTGATTGAAAAGGTATGAAAATTTATACTTACAAGATCAATATTTTCATTTTTGATCTGCTCCAAAGAAATGTCCCCCATGGCTAAAGATTATTAATGAAATATCAAAGAAAAAGAAAGACTAAGGTCTTTTCAAGAAGAAAGGAGAGAGTTTTGATCAGATATCAAATAAACTCTCAACTTTCTTCAACTGATCATCAATGAAGTAATTCTGTATTAAGAAGCCTCCTCTTTGTCTATATAAAACAAAAACGTGACAAAGAGAGGGGGAGAATGAGATTTGTTGTCTTGAATTAATATACAAAGCTCTAAAGACAATTAAGGTTTGCCTACACTTAGTTTTATAACCAACTGTTGTAAGATTGAATAGAGGGAATGAGAACAATGCGGGTGGCTTCTGTTTAGGCTCTGTGGTTTACCAAAGTCCACGGCTTGTTGCCACTTTGAATGGTCATTTGCCATTTTCCTTTTCGTTTTTATCTCATTGTAATTTTTTGCAACAAAATTTATCTTCTGCTGTATTTGGTTAGTTTCACAGTTGGCAAATTGTTCAATGTATATATATTCTTTAGTGCTAAAATTTTAGCCATTCAATTTGTTGAATCCATCGTATTTGTTTAAAAATGTTTGCAAAGCAAAACAGTTGGATTGAAGGTTTCATCATGTAATGTAAGTGCACACTAGAGATTTAGCCACCTGTAGATTGTTAGACATCTACTATAATTATGACTCAAAAGTCCAAACTCAAAAAATAATAACCATTTATTTTGATGGTTAGTTCTTAAGCCAAAATAAAGTAACAAATGAAGATCCTTATTAAGTGGAACTGCCTATTTTCTTAACTCATTTGCAAAATCAAATGCACAATGGACTAACCATTATTCAAAGGGAGAAATATCAAAAAATATCTGTAAAGCATAGATATAATTAGGATTTATTTAAATAGCTTTACAATATAATTCCACATGGAAGCCCATTAAATGATATTTCCATCAATATATGCTCATGTTTCTCATGAATACAAAACACAATAGAACAGAGAAATCAATCAATCCATCAGCTGCATGACTGCTTTCCATGCAATGCAAATCACTTTTTTTTTTCGGAAAAGTCAAGTAAAATGCAAATAACCTGAGCAAAAGCAATCCAAAATTTATGCAGAAAACTGGAGATGATGAAATTCAAATGTAATAGCACAGTTAAAACAGGTTCATTCAAGTGAAAATGAACTGAAGATCCTTTTCATCCAAGGCTCCTTCACATATTTGATGGTATTCGTTAAAGTTACACTGTGCCTCAAATCAATGCAAACATGGTATGATCTCTATCTTCTTTTTGTGAGTTGGAAATAACCGG
>SKCR01009954.1:0-22994 GCA_019454045.1 Zanthoxylum bungeanum
GTGAATATTTACATATAAGTCAAGTTTGTGGTGTCTGATTGATGAAACATAAATTTCTGGGTAAACTATACATAAAGATGAGTAACATATCCAAAATTTAGAATTTTTGGACTTAAGATGAGACCAGACCGAATTTTTGAAGTCGGGCAATTTGCTGCCCTTGTGTCCAGTTTTTCCGGTTGCACAGCCCCAGAACTTCAGTCCATAATTTGAGTTTCTGATATCGGAATTAAGAACCGTAAAAACCTACATAAATTTGATACATTATGGACCATTCCAATAAAATTTCAGCTTCAGATTCATCTTCGATTAATCACAGTGAATTTTCAAAAGTAGACATCAAGCAGTGAATTTTCTAGCGATTAGTGAAATATAAGTTTCCACTACCGTATTTGTACAACTCAACATCTAAGGCCGTTAAATTCATAGATACCATAGATGTCTCCAACACTCCAGTAGATTAAGTATCCATGCATTGCATATTCTTTCATGTGATATGGAAATATTCTGAGTTATAAAGAAAGATAACTAACGTTGTTTTCACTTTAAATCGACGTCAGAACACTCGGAAGTCACCTACATCGCATACCACATCTGAATTACCATATCACTGTGAGTGGATATTTTTCTTTTCACTAGGAGTATTTATTTCAGAAATTTAATAATGTTTTCATATTATGATTTTGTCGATATTGATTTGATTAATTTATACTTGAAAATGATGATTTCAAGTGAGTTGAAAATTATGATTTAAGCTTTTGATAAAGTTTTGTTTCAGATTAATATTTTGATGATGAAAATGATTTCAAAGGTATGATTTTGGAGGCATGGGGAAAAACCCACCGCAGATGTAACTTGATTCATATATGAAATTGACGGATATGGAATTGTCGAACATCACTACAAGAATACTGTCAAATAGCGACGAAAAAATCAGTAGCTAATCCGTAGCTGACTGACCACTAGCGACGGAAAAATTCCGTCTCTATTTTGTTGGTCGCAAAAAAAAAAAATAGCGACAAAAATATTTCATCTGTCGCTAAAATTAGCGACGAAATTTTATTCTGTCTCTATATAGTGACGAAAAATTATGTCTCTATTTAAGGACGAAATAATTTACGTCGCTAAATTTCAATTCTATTTAGCGACGGAAGTATTTCCGTCTCTAAATAGAAACAAAATTTTTTGTCACTATTTAGTGACTGAATAAAGATTTCGTTGCTAATTAGAGACGGAATTTCCGTAGCTATTCCATAGCTATATATTTAAAATAAAAAATAAAAATGAAAATTTTAAAATTTTAGAGAGGCGGAAAATTTAAAAATTTTAAAAATGCATGAAACTTTTAAAATTTTAGAAAGGAAAAAATTTTAAAATTTTAGAGAGGTGTGAATTTTATAATTATATAGATGTGAGAAATTTATAAATTGTAGAGAGAGTAAATTTTAGATAAGGGAAAATTTTAAAATTTTGAATGGTAGAAAATTTTTAAAAATTGACTTTTTTAATGTTATATAGAAATCTTCAATTCCACAAGACACTGTAATGTCCACCGCAAGCTTCGACACACCACCATCCATTTACGCAACTTTAAACCAAAAAAATATATATATTAGTGTTTGTTTCATAGGAAATTTTAAAAGTGGAGATAAGAAAAATGAGAGATTAATAATGAGAGTTGATGTATGAAAAAATTGATGGTATATGGAATTGAGTAGGAAAGTAAAAATTTGATGGTATATGGAATTGAGTAGGAAAATTTTAGATGATGTATTGGAGATGAGATTTAAAAAGATTGTTGTGTATAAATAGAGGAGAAGATAAGAGAAGCGGGAAGATTTGTAAATTTTATAGACATTTGAAATTTTCGTAAGGCGGGAAATTTTTGAAAATATTGGAGGGATTGAAAATTTTATAAATTAGCTACGGAATTTTAATTCTGTTTCTAATTAGCGACGAAATTGTAATTCTGTTTCTAATTAGCGACAGAAAATTCGTCTCTACTTTTTTTTTTAAAAAAAAAATGGCGCCGAAATGATTAAATTTTTTGGGGGATTGAAAATTTTAAAATTAGTTACGAAATTTTAATTCTATTTCTAATTAGCGACGAAATTTTAATTCCGTTTCTAATTAGCAACGGAAAATCCGTCTCTATTTTTTTTTAAAAAAATGTCACCGAAATGATTAAATTTTTTGGGGGATTGAAAATTTTAAAATTAGCTACGAAATTTTAATTTCATTTCTAATTAGCGACGAAAAAAATTCCGTTTCTAATTACCAATTAAAATAAAAATGAAAATGAAAATTTAAAATTAGAGACGGAATAAAGATTCTGTTTCTAATTAGCGATGTAATTTTACTTCTGTTTCTAATTAGTGAAGGAAAAATTTCGTTTCTAATTACCAATAGTTTTGGAAATTAGAAATTAAATTAAAATAAAATTTAAAATTTAAAATTAGCGACGAAAGTTTCATTCTGTTTCTAATTAGCGACAGAAAAATTTCGTTTCTAATTAACAATTAAAATAAAAAATAAAAATGAAAATTTAAAAGTAGCAATGGGATAAAAATTATGTGTCTATTTAGCGACCGATTTTTAATTTCGTTTCTAATTAGCGACGGAAAAATTCCGTTTCTAATTACCAATAGTTTTGGAAATTAGAAATTAAATTAAAATAAAATTGAAAAATTAAAATTAGCGACGGAATAAAGATTCTGTTTCTATTTAGTGACGGAATATTAATTCCGTTTCTAATTAGCGACGGAATAGCGACAGAAAAATTCTGTTTCTAGATGAAATTAGCGACGGAATAATAATCTGTTTCTAATTAGCGACAGAAGTTTGTTTCTGTCTCTAATTTAGAGATGAAACTTTTTTTGTCGCTAAATTCCATCCCTAATTTCATTATCCGTTTCAATTTCGTCTCAATTCCGTAACGAAATATTCCGTCGCTAAAAAATTAATTTCTTGTAGTGCATGGTATTGATGGGTATCGATATTGATACCAGAAATAGACGTGTGCACACGGGATACAGGACTATAGATGACAGATGCCTCTAGATCCTGGGTATTGGGCTATGGGGACTGTGAGTACAACGCCCATTGACCCGAATTTTAGAGACAGGTTGGTGGCACCGATAGCACCACTGTTTACTGGTTTAATGGCTTAGGGGACTGTGCGTACAATGCCCCAAGACCGCGAGATTATTGTACATGATGACCGATGATATTCTTACAGATGATTTTACATATGTTTTGCGAATGATTTTTTCAAAGGTTTTGATAAGAAAATCTTGACTTATATCTTATTGATTCAGAGACAAACTTTGAGACATGGATCTTTAAAGAGATTTATTTATTAAAGGAATTCTCAAGAGAACTCACGATTTAGAGAAATCCCATAAAATATTTCAGAGTAGAAGAGACTATTTCTTGAAATGATTTTGCTTTTAGAACCATGGATTTTTATAAAATATTTTAGTTTTGTATTGAACTGTCCACTCACTAGGTCGTTCAAACGACCTAACCCCCCCACTCCCAGTGTTTTTGTTTTGCAGGATCTCCCAGAGAATAAGCTCGAGAGAATGGATACTGTTGGCAGTCACTTGGGTGTTGAGTCCACCAGATTGAGTCCAGAAGTCAACATAATCAATGTCAAGTAAATGTTGCATGATATACATTGCATAGTTTCATTCTTTGAGTGTGTCAATCATTAGATTTGTAATGAAAAGTACTTTTAATTTCACTATATGGAAACTTGAGATGCATTTCTATGAGTATTGTGTTGGGCATTGGACCCTATGTATGAACTTATGTTTGGGATGAGTTTGACTGTATTGAACAGTTAGATAATTTGAGGCTTAGGGGGATAGTATGGCATATTCCCTACCGGTAACATTTTCCGGATTGGGGATGTTACAAAGATGGTATCAAAGCATGGTCTAGGGAGCCAGTGACTGCAGTGGGTAGAGTGTTAGAGTTTTATATACGTGGTATGTCCGGGATGCCCGTATGCGAGGCACTACCTCTCTAGTATCTGATCCTCGAGTACGTCTTCAACTCTATAGATAAGTTAGTAAGCTTTCCCAAGCTATTCAAATTTTTATTTTCCTTATGAAAGTAACTATACTCTATATCCAAGTTGAGAATTATTCTATAATTATTCTTATCTATTACCAGAAGTACATGCAAGTTATGAGACCAGATAGTAAGTTTTGATAATATTCACTCAAAGGAATGGGAAGAGAAATCTATGATATAAGTGAAAAGGTGATCTATTGATGTTTAAAACGACCATAGATAGTAAGAGGTAGTGATACATGATGAGATAATAAGGAAAAATGCCAGAACTTAAAGGAGTAAGAGAAATATAGCAAGCCTGAGAAAGAGTATAATGTCGAGTAGACCTACGTAAGGTTCATTTCTTTCTCGTAAGTTTTCTTCCTTCCCAAAAAAGGGTTATGAATTAGATCAGTGCTAGTAGGAATTTATATAAAGTTGGAAGAATAGATCCATGGGGTTTGGGATACTCAAGAGTTAACCAGAGTATCATTTCAAGTAAAAAGACTAAATGGTATAGTGTAATTTATAACAGGAAAATACAATAGAGATATATATGTTGTAGTCCCTAAGAGTGAATTACCAATAATCTTAGCAGCATAGTTTGAAGCTAAGAGATGGAATATGGACATAATAATGAATGATACAGAAGATAATGAGGAAGATGGTATAACATAGTGATGATATAGTTAATGTAGATATCAGAAATATGAAATATATTTCTAACATGCTTAGCTTCATTTTGTGATGCTTTGATGCTATCTCTACTCTTATAGTTTGTGTTTATATGGTTGTGAACTTGAATGAAAGATTGATGCATGTAAGTAACCTTGAAATGGTTTCAAAGACTTACTTTTGATTTTTGGAGAATCAAGTTTCCATTATAGAGTTTTTTAGCCACTCCTTGGTGACCTAGAATTGTTATAGAGTTATTTCAAAGTGGTGAGGCTTGTTTAGTGAAGTATTGAATGGATTAAAGTGTTGGATTTTAAAGATTTGGTAAAATTGCTCAATTTGATGAAATTGAAAAATTAGGGTTCATAACCCTCTCCAAATTTGGGGCTTTTCATATATGTGATGTATTATGGAGTGTATATGATGCATGTAAAATTTTGGGTTGATTCGACTTGATCTTGGCATGTTTAGAACACAAAAGGACCAAATTACAATAAACCGAAAATGTGGGGTGCTCTCGGCAATTTCAGAAAAGTTTGGGATTTGTTGAAAATCTGATTTTGATGTATTGGATATGTTGGAAATCATTTTAGAAGTGATTTAGAATCATCCAAAATTGTATTTGACAATTTATAGACTAAAATGATCAATTTACAAAGTTATGGGGTAATTCGGTAATTACCAAGAAATTTTGATCTCTTGTGTAATTTTTCAGAATTTGACAATTTCTTAATTAAATAAATAATTTTATTTAATTGATCCAAGAAAAATTTTGAAATCGGAATATTTTGATTTTCCGCGTTTCCGCTGCGTTACCGATATTCCCCTTTAAAACCCCTTCACCTTTATGATCGGTCGGACTTAATTTAACTTAATCAGGTTACCACATATATGGTTGGTTGGTAATATCACACAAGTTAATAATTTATATTAAAGGAGATATCTAAAATAATAGTGATAAAAGTAGATCCTATAGCTCTAGCATTTTCTTTTATTGTATTTTTCTTTATTTATTTTCCAGCATTTTACTTTATGTCTTTTATTTTTAAGTTGTTACTAGCCCTAGTTATGTGTCGTAACTAAGTTAGTTATATGGGGTTGTGATGAATTTCAATATCATCGGTTAATAAATGGTTGTTTTATAGTTTGGGTAATATAAATGTTTACTTATTAAGTCTTAAGTTTAATGATTCTTGTTAACTGGCCATTAATAAGATTGATTTGGTAAACTTAAAATAAACTTGACAAAGGAATTTTAGGTTTTAGCCTTAGACTTAATAGCCCACGATCTTTCTTGAGGATATATAACCCTTTAATAGATTTCCTTACAGGATAGACATATACCTGTCGGGCTGGGGTAACCACAATTAGAACTTAATCTTAATGAATTCAGATAATTTAATTGACATAGACATATGATTTAATCGGATTACACTGGGTATTTGCATCTGACCATCGACAGAGGCTTTTACAGAATTTCTTGTTCCAGGTTAGTAAACCAATATATTACACAAACATGAAATAACCACTTCATCTTTTAAAAAGATATTGGAAGAAATCACAACCCTGGATAGTTTCTTAATATTGAATTTTCCTTAGCCAACTTTCGCACCATTTTATTTACTTGTTTTTAAGTTTAAAGTCACCACCAAATCAAACAATCAACCTGTTAGATACTTGTAATCATTTGGCCTCATACAAATTAATAGCCTAGGTATTAAGTCCTCGTGGGATCGATACTTTTTATACTACTTGAACGATACGTGCGCTTGCGTTATATGAGTGTGATTTCGCACCGGTCAACGGGATACAGGACTAGAGATGACAGCTGCCTCTAGATCCTGGGTATGGGCTAGGGGGACCGTGAGTACAACGCCCATAGACTCGGATTTCAGAGACAAGTTGGTGGAACTGATAACACCACTGTTTACTGGTTTAGTGGCTTGGGGGACTGTGCGTACAACGCCCCAAGACCACGAGATTATTATACATGATGACCGATGATATTCTTACAGAGGAGTTTACATATGTTTTGTGAATGATTTTTTCAATGGTTTTGAAAAGAAAATCCTGACTTATATCTTATGGATTCAGAGACAGACTTTTGAGACATGATTCTTTAAAGAGATTTATTTATTAAAGGAATTCTCAAGAGAACTCACGATTTAGAGAAATCCAATAAAATATTTCAGAGCAGAAGTGACTATTTCTTGAAATGATTTTGGTTTTAGAACCATGGATTTTTATAAAATATTTCATTTTCGTTTTGAACTGTTCACTCACTAGGTCGTTCAAACGACCTAACCCCCATCACTCCCAGTGTTTTTGTTTTGGAAGATCTCCCAGAGGATAAGCTCGAGAGGACGGATACTGTTGGCAGTCACTTGGGTGTTGAGTCCACCAGATTGAGTCCAGAAGTCAGCATAATCAATGTCAAGTAAATGTTACATAACATACATTGGATAGTTTCAGTCTTTGAGTGTGTCGATCATCAGATTTGTAATGAAAAGTACATTTAAGTTCATTGTATGGAAACTTGAGATGCATTTCTATGAGTATTGTGTTGGGCATTGGACCTATGTATGAACTTATGTTTGAGATGAGTTTGACTGTATTGAACAGTTAGATAATTTGAGGCTTAGGGGGATAGTATGGCCTATTCCATACCGGTAACATTTTCCGAATTTGGGATGTTACATATGGATACTCATCTAGTAGATAACTAAAAAAGTACTATTGCGATATTTTATATCGTATGGCAAATGTACGGTGTCAAGTTTTAGGAAAAAAAAATGAGTTAAGAGTGTCGAACCCACAAGGATTGTGTTCACTCACACTAAGTACTACAATTGATAATCCTAACTTTATTTAGAAGATAAATAATAAAAATTTAATTAAATAAATAAGATATAAAAAGATTTAGATATGAGGAACCAATACTTGGGGTGGGAAAAAAAACTGACCGAACCGAACCAAACCGCAAACCGAACCAAACCGGATCGAATTTACGGTTTTTTTCTAACGGTTCAGTTTGCGGTTCGGATTGGCCCACCCCAAACGGTTTACGGTTCGGTTCAGGAGCTAATCCAAACCGCACCTGTTAAACCGAACCGAACCGTTATAATTAAAAAAATTATATATTTTTATAAAAAAAAATTATATTTTTCTTTTAATTTTATTTTATGTTTTCTTTTTATTAGTATGTTGATACTTTTATTCTTAAATTTTTTGTTAATATATTTATTTGTTAATACTTTTATTCTTCAATTTATTTGTTAATACTTTTATTCTTAAATTTTTTATTTTATGGTAGCATCATTATTCTTGAAAGTAAGATGTTGGATTTGTCTCTTAATTAGAATTATGGTAGCAATTTTTAAAAAATACAAGAATTAATTGTGCCTCATTTTTCAAACCTTAATGGAGTGCATGTGTTCCCTGGAGTCACAGCTTACACCCTAGTACTTCATACTATTTGTTGGATAGAATAGTTTTTTTATCCTTCACTTAAGTGGATGAAAATTTATTTTAAATATAATAATCCGTAAACCGAACCGAACCAATCCGTAAACCGCTGGTCTAAAAAAATTTCAATCCGAACCAAACCGTTATTTAATGGTTTGGTTTGAGAGGTAAAAAATTCAAACATGAAAATATGGTTTGATTCGGTTTTTAGTAAAAATCTAACCAAATCGAACCGCACCCACCCCTAACCAATACGATAGAGATTCTAAAGTCTGATTTCACCTAGCTATCCCATATGTATTTGTCATGCCAATTAATCTTTGTTCAGTTGTATTGTTTATAAGTCAAGAATCCTAAAGTATTCACTCCCTCTCCCGAGCAATAGTGAAAAGATCATCAATTACAGACTTCGATATCCCTATAAAAATATAGTAATTAACAACTCATTACGCTTTGTGATTATGTGTTAGCGACTTCAAATGAACTATAGATTCTCCCGAACTTTATAAAATCCCTAGGTTATATTCTCTAGATCCTATTCAAAATCCATCTCTCCCGAGCGATAGATTCTAAACATTCATCATCTTAATTTTTTGCCAGCAAACAAGAAGCAGTAAACACAAGAGAATATAAATAAACTTAATAGAATTTCATAACAATATTGACAAACAATATAAAGGTTCAAGCATCAGTTACATCATTCTTCATAATTAAGGAGTTAGTTCATGACTAAAGATAAAAACAATAAGAACATGTCATGAATCTAATCGAAATCATTAGAGTTGAAGAAAGAAACTAGATGATAAAACCCGATTTGAATCCCTTGCTCTTCGAACGTCACTATCTTCGTCTCCTTTTGTCGCTCTTAAATCATCCTTTTTGGATCTCTATAAAAATAAGTGTTTTGTGTTTTGTGCTGTGTATTAGCCTCATCCCTTAGGGTTTGGACGTTATGTTTAATTTATAGGAAAATACCTGGAGTTGTTATGAGCATCTTGCGGAAACCCTAATGTGTCTCTATGCTCGCTGCAGTGACAAATCCCTTGAAATTTTGTATGGAACGTCCTTGGCGCCACAGCGCCAGAAGGTTGGCGTCGCGACGCCAGCCTTAACTTCATGATGACTTGGTTCCTTTCGTTTCTGCTTTCCTAGCGTACTTTAGTCGCATCCATAGGCTCTCAAAACCCGTATAATAGTCCAGAATCTATGCTTCCAATGCTTCCTACAATTAAAACATAAAATAAACTACAAAATACATTAAATGATACGAAACTTAACAAAATAGTAAGCTAAGAAAGAATGAATAAGTGGGTATAAACCGCACTTATCAAACACCCTCAAACTTAAGATTTTGCTAGTCCCGAGCAAAAGACAAAATAAAAACTAAATACAAATAAACAAATAAAAGTAACTAAACTAACTAGGCCACTTTCGTAGGGATCACGATTGCATTTAGCGTATGCAACAAGCCTTTAAAACCCTAGGCGGTCCTAGTGGACGAGTTATAGTCTCGTGAGGGCTTACAGCGACGATACCCACACACGTCATTCACAGACATGCAATCATGCAAAAAGATTATAAAAACAACTAGGAAAATAGTCATGATAGTTATGCATATTATTGTCCTCAAAGAATGCTTATCAATGAAATCAGAAAACCTTCACAGTACGTAATGCAACTCAAATCCAAGTTTTTTTTTTGAATAAATAATCTACGCTAGACTCACAGTGTGTGTGTGTGTGTGTAAAGTTTCATTCATAACTCGACTCCTAAGTAAGCCAACTCAATGATTTCGTCTCAAAAATTGAGATCCGATGGGTCAAACCAACCTAGATATTTCAAACTAACTCTGTAATTGCTTATTATGTGCTCAGTATGGTACAATTTTATTTTCTTATTATTTTTTTTTCATTTTTTCATTTTTTTTTTCAACACACCTACCCTTAAAGGTAGCATTTCTCCTCATGATGGTCCTAACATTCACCCATGGGTAGCTTCACGCTTATCGGTTATAGGTGGTTTCTTTTTCTTATCATACCATACATCATAATACTATCATATTGAGATAGATATCTAAGCAAAAAGTCATTCATCGGTAAATAATTTCTTCAACTAGTCACTTTGCCAACTACTTAGGTTCTTACTGCTAAAAACTTATTGTTAAGTGCTTACGAGTCTAACCTATATCACCTACTCAAGACATCAGATAAAAATCAATTAGGACTTATCGTTTCTAACATTTCATCTAAAGCAAACAAATTCATCATTAGACTTATGTTTCACTATCAAAGACATAAAAAAAAAACAATAATAATAATTTTTTTTAAATAGGAACTATATCACTATATGCACACACCCCCAAACTTAAAACTTGCATTGTCCTCAATGTAAGATAAACATAAAGAAACAAAATTAAGGAACAACACTACCGTGTATGGAGTTGATCAGGCTTCTGTTGGTCAGAATTTGGTTGCGCGGGCTTTTTGTGTTTCGTGCTACCTCTGTAAATAACATGTAATGAATAAATAAATAAATAGCACACAATAAAAATAAAAAATAATAATAGAGAAAATAATAATAAAACAAATGCAAGAGTTGCCTCCCCCTTAGCGCTAAGTTTAACGTCTTCAGCCAGACGCAACCACCCAAATGTTCATGGTAGCTTAATCTTTTGTATCCATTGATTGCTTTGACATGAAAAAGATAGCTTGACGGGCTGTGGCAATTTATCCAAATACCCCTTACTGTTGCTTGGTCATGGAGGACGCAATCTGCCCAATCTATGTTTCTAAAGACTTCATTATTGCCCCGATATTTTCAATGTGTGTCTCAATATTGTTCAGTCTTTACTCATTCTTCTCAAACCTCGCTACAGTATTAGCAACAAACGTGCTCATAAAAACTTCTAAGGAATATTTCTGCTCAGCTCTTTGATAGTCGAAGCCAGATAAAGGTTGCAAGGCATTCTTTGTATTAGCATACGACATTTTTGGATGATAACGGTTAGGCACAGGATTACCTCTATAGCTGTTGAAGTTCCAATTTTTCACATATTGGACTCGCTCAAATCTCGGGTCTCCTTCCAATAATCGCATATTTGCAGCCGCCGCAGATTCAATAGATGGTTGTACTTGTGGATTTGTTAGAGCTGCTACTTGAGTTGATAGGATTGAAATCTGAGCTGTAAGTGCCACGAGAGGGTCCACTTCATATATTCCAGCCACTTTGGTCACCGTAGTGCGTTCACTTGGCCATTGAAAGTGGTTAATGGCCATTTCTTCTAATAGATTGTAGGCGTCCTCAGCTGATTTCTTGAATAGAGCTCCTCCAGCTGCTGCATCAACCACAGTCTTATTCGAACCATTCAGCCCATTATAGAACAATTGAATCTAGACCCAGTCTGCATAATCGTGTTGTGGGCATCTTCAGAGTAGATCCTTAAAGCGCTCTCATGCTTCATACAGAGTCTCACTCTCCAGCTGCTTAAATACACTAATTTATGCCCTCAGTTGAGCTGATTTAGCTGGTGGAAAAAACCTCTCAAGAAATTTCGTGGCCATATCCTGTCATGTCATGATACTCCCCATCTGTATTGATTGAAGCCAATCTCACGCTTTATCCCTTAAAGAGAATGAGAACAAGCGTAGTCTGATAGCCTCTTTAGTCACACTATTCATCTTTATAGTGTCTGCGATCTCCAGGAACATCCTTAAGTGCATGTTGGGATCATCTACAACTGAACCCCCAAACTGATTCATTTGTACCATTTTGATCAATAAGGTTTTAACTCAAAATTATTGGTGTTGATTGGTTGACGGGCAATCCCAGAATAAGTATCATCTATGACCAGCTTGAAGTGATCTCTGATTGCCACCTAGCGTGGGTTGTTCTCTCTGTTTTCAGCCGTTATTGCTTCATTTTCAATTTTCCTTTCTTTCCTTAGTCTCATCGCTGTTCTTTCTATTTCAGGATCAAACAGGAGCGAGTCGAGATTTGTGGATCTTCGCATTCACTGAAGCACCGAAAAAAATCAATAATCAAATTAAAACTAAACAAAAAAAAGAAATACAAAATAAAAATAAAAATAAAAATAAAATATAAAAATCTAAATTAAAGCTAAGATTACTTGGTAATAGTATTAATGTGAATTAAACAAACAATCCCCAGCAACGGCGTCAAAAACTTGTTGCGATATTTTATATCGTACCGCAAGTGTACGGTATCAAGTTTTAGTAAAAAAATGAGTTAAGAGTGTCGAGCCCACATGGATTGTGTTCACTCACACTAAGTACTACAATTGATAATCCTAACTTTATTTAGAAGATAAATAATAAAAATTTAATTAAATAAATAAGATATAAAAATATTTAGATAGAAGGAACCAATACGATAGAGATTTTAGAGTATGATTTCACCTAGCTATCCCTTATGTATTTATCATGCCAATTAATCTTTATTCAGTTGTATTGTTTATAAGTCAAGAATCATAAAGTATTCACTCCTTCTCCCGAGCAATAGTGAAAAGATCATCAATTACAGACTTCGATATCTCTATAAAAATCTAGTAATTAACAACTCATTATGCTTTGTGATTTTATGTCAACGAATTCAAAGGAACTATAGATTCTTCTGAACTCTATAAAATCCCTAGGTTATATTCTCTAGATCCTATTCAAAATCTCTCTCTCTCGAGTGATAGATTCTAAACATTCATCATCTTAATTTGTGGCCAGCAAATAAGAAGCAATAAACACAAGAGAATATAAATAAACTTAATAAAACTTCATAACAATATTGACAAATAATACAAAGGTTCAAGCATCAGTTACATCATTCTCTTGAATTAAGGAGTTAGTTCATGACTAAAAATAAAAACAATAAGAACATTTCATGAATCTAATGGAAATCATTAGAGTTGAAGAAAGAAATTAGATGATAAAACCCGATTTGAATCTCTTCCTCTTCGGACGTCACCGTCTTCGTCTCCTCTTATTGCTCTTCAATCCTCCTCCTTGGTTCTCTCTAAAAATAAGTGTTTTGTGTTTTGTGCTGTGTATTAGCCTCATCCCTTAGGGTTTGGACGTGATGTTTAATTTATAGGAAAACACCCAGAGTCGTTCTGTGCATCTTGCGAAAACCCTAATATGTCTCTATGCTCGACACGGCGTCGCAGTGCCGAAATGTTGGCGCCACGACGCCAAATCCCCTTGAAGTTTGTATGGAGCGTCCTTGGCGCCGCAGCGCCAGAAGGTTGGCGCCGCGACACCTGCCTTAACTTCAAGATGACTTGGTTCATTTTGTTTCTTCTTTCCTCACGTACTTCAGTCGCATCCATAAGCTCTCAAAAGCCGTATAATAGTCCAGAATCCATGCTTCTAATGCTTCCTATAATTAAAACATAAAATAAACTACAATAGATATTAAATGACATGAAACTTAACAAAATAGTAAGCTAAGAATGCATGAATAAGTGGGTATAAACCGCACTTATCAAGTTCCTTAGTGAAAAGTAAATAATATGCAAGTGATTATAATCTAATGAAATAAAAGAGAGAGTGAGAAGTCATTAGTCAAACAGCGGCGGTCCTCGGACAGTTCGTACATACGGTTAGTCGAAGTCTTTTAACTTAAAATTAGGGTTCAAATCTAAAGAAATTTTAACTTTCTAGTATATAATAAGCCTTTTATGTTTTTATCTTTTATATTTTGAACACATGACATGTGAGTTTAACGAAAGGCGTAAAGGTAATGTGTTATACCCTCTATTTTAAGGCTCACAAGTGTACGAATCAATATTGTAAAGATTAATGTAAGTCAGATTATCGATCCCACAATTATAAATTCTAAAGCAATTTAATCCTAACTACTATAAAACCAAGTATTGAAAAGTAAAGTTGAATGGGCAATTGTTTAACTGAAAGTAATATGTAAATAAAAGTAAATAAGACAAATTGATTAAGTTGAATTCAAAGAGGATGAACATTAGGCCTTTTGATTTCATCGTCACTAATCCTTTATAGCTGCTCCTAGTATGTTAATCCAAATTATTCCTTTGTTATGATGGTCAATTATCCTAATTCAGCCAATTCACATGATGTCTCGTTCATTAGAATTATTCAAACATGCACCCTCTATGATGTCTAGTGAATATGAACATGCAAGAATCCATTAAGACTTATGAGAATTGTTGGATATAACCACATAAATCCTATTCTATATTGATTATCTATGATTATCCATTCATGGTATTTTTGTAAAATGTTAAAAATCTCAATTTGATATAATGTCTATCGCAATTGGCATCACATCTATTTAAGCAATATGATGATCAAACATACAACGCAAACTAACATCAAACTAGACACAACAATACTCAATCAATAAAAAAAAAATTATGAAATAAATATACTAATTACAAATTATAAGTTCATAATTAGGCTACAATCGCAATCCTAACTGTAAAAGTTTAGTTACTCATAAATATAATTAAAACATAAATCATAAAGACAGTTTAGAAGAAATCCTAGAACTTCTCGATGTTCATAAGCTTTAAGAATACTCATTTTTTATCTAAAATTTTGAACTCTATGGTTTGTACTAATCTGAGCTTTATATAATTTTTGCAGTGAGATTGTTTTTGGAAATCATGCCGCTAAACCACCCAATCCGGGCTTAAGTGAAGAAGGTAAAACCCCCGACTGTCCCAGAATTTTACAAGAAATGCACCCCGGACTCGAACTCATGACCTGACAACCAAGTCCTATGACTTTCGCCACAAAGCCACACCCATGGGGGGCTTGTTGCAGGGAGACTTTCCTCTTTCACTACAAGAAAATGTGGGATTACCGATTGATATTAACGACCAAAAATATTATGTCGGTAAAATCTTATGAAATATGACCTTTTAAAGATTAAGAAATTTATTGACCTTCTATCGATCGTTTACCAATCGATAATTACAATTGGATTAATCTGTCGGTATTCCGTCAGAAAAGGACGTGCCAAATGGCTCCAAGTTTTTACCGACCGTATTTTCGATTGGTAAATAAATTAAGTTTGCTGACCGACCTAATCGGTCGATATTACGTCAACTTTACTGACCAAAGACACATCTGTCAGTAATTACTGACCAACTTAAAATCAGTAAGTAATATTATGAGCCTAATAACAATTGAGAGTCAAGATATGACGCCAAAACGAACGTTTTACAGACCGATAATATTATTGGTCAGTAAATTACCGACTGATTTAATATCGGTCAGTATTTACCGAATGCATAAGTTGGTCGGTTAATTTTCAGAATATAAAAATAAATTTTCTTCTTCCCTTGCCTCATTGTTCATTGTCTTTTCAATTTCCAGATTTCTGCTCACTTTTGCTTTAGTCTTAGTAAGTTTTTTTTTTCTTGCTATCATATTAATTAACAAATGTATATTATGTTTGTGTCAAATTAATTAAGAAGTTCTATATTTAGGGATTTTTTTTTGGTGTAGTTGTATTTAGGTAAGAAAATCAGTTTAATTATGAACCTTTATTATGAGTTAAAACAACTTATTATTTTGAAGTATATATTATAATTTGATATGTTTATTTTTGTAACAGAGTGGATTGAAAATTTTCTTTCATTTTAGTTATAATATAACATAAATAAATTCAAATATAGGATGGATGTATGCGAGGCTTAATAATGATGGCACACTTAACATGGATTTTGTGAACGGGATACTAGAATTTATTGAACATGCTAGTGATCAGTTGGCATATATGCAAGGCAGTAAGATATGGTGTCATTGCAAAGTATGTCATCTTTGGAAGTTTAGAGAAATTGAGGAAGTTAAGTTACATATGATAAAAAAATAGATTTGTTTCAGATTATTATGTATGAGATTGGCATGAGGAAACTCTTACATGTAATGTGGTCAAGCAGTTCACATACAACATGACAACAGTGATGGAAACATAAGCCATAAATTCATATCACCAAATGGTTATGATGTTGTTGGCCCTAACTTTGTTAATGATGACCATTATTTTTTTGATGCAGCTGGGTCTAGTTCTCAGACAGATAATCTGGAGGAATCTCATAATCCTTTTGTAGAGAAGTTTTATAAGATACTGAATTTTTTAGATACAGAGTTGTGGTCGGGGTGTGAAAAATATTCGCAGTTGTCAGCATTAGCTCGATGTTTGAATATAAAATCTGAGCAACATCAGTCAGAGAAAGCCTTTGATGATTGGGTACAATTCATTAGAGAAGTGTTACCAGAAGATAATACGATGGTGTATAACTTTTACAGTACCAAAAAGTTAGTTCAGAGCCTTACACTACAAGAAATTACAGTTTTAGCGACGGAATTTAGCGATGGAATATTCCATTTCAAAATTTAACGACGGAATTGAGACGAAATTGAAACGGATAATGAAATTAGGGATGAAATTTAGCGACAAAAAAATTCATCTATAAATTAGAGACGGAAATGAAAATCCGTCGCTAATTAGAGACGGATTACTATTCCGTCGCTAATTTTATTTAGAAACGGAATTTTTCCGTCGCTAATAGAAACGGAATTCAAATTCTGTCTCTAATTAGAAACGGAATTTCAATTCCGTCGCTAATTTAAAATTTTATTTTTATTTTTATTTTTTTTGTTAATTAGAAACGGAATTGTTCCGTCGCTAATTAGAAACGGAATTGAAATCCGTCGCTAATTAGAAACAGATTACTATTCCGTCGCTAATTTTATCTAGAAACAGAATTTTTCCGTCGCTAATCCGTCGCTAATTAGAAACAGAATTCAAATTATGTCTCTAATTAGAAACGGAATTTCAATTCCGTCGCTAATTTTAAATTTTATTTTTTATTTTAATTTTTTTGTCAATTAGAAACGAAATTGTTCCGTCACTATTTAGAAACGGAATTGAAATTTCGTCGCTAATTAGAAACCGATTTTCAATTCCGTCTCTAATTAGAAACGAAATTTCAATTCCGTCGCTATTTTAAATTTTATTTTTATTTTTATTTTTTTTGTTAATTAGAAATGGAATTGTTCCGTTTCTATTCCGTCGCTAATTTTTAAAATTTTCAATCCCCCCAAAATTTATTCCTTTCGGCGCCATTTTTTTTTTTAAAAATAGAGACGGATTTTCCGTCGCTAATTTTCGTCAAATTTCAAAAAATTTCCCGCCCTATGAAAATTTCAAATGTCTACAAAATTTACAAATCTTCCCGCTTCTCTTATTTTTTTCCTCTATATATACATCATAATCTTTTTAACTTTCAACTCCAATACATCATCAAAAATTTTCTTACTCAATTTCATATATCATTAATTTTTTCATTACCTCAACTCTCATTATCAATCTCTCATTTTTCTTATCCCCTCTTTTAAAATTTCTTAAGAAACAAACGGTGGACATTTCGTAAATGTATGGTGGTGTGTCGAAGCTCGCGGTGGACATTACGGTATCTTGTATAATTGAAGATGTATATATAACAATTAAAAAAATCAACTTTTTAAAATTTTATACCATTCAAAATTTTAAAATTTTCCCTTATCTAAAATTTAAAAATTCATATCTCTACAATTTATAATTTTTCATATCTATATAATTATAAAATTTTCCACCTCTCTAAAATTTAAAAATATTTTCCTTTCTAAAATTTTAAATTTTTTCTTTTCTAAAATATAAAAATTTTTTCATTTCTAAAATTTTAAAAGTTTCATATATTTTTAAAATTTTAAAATTTTCCGCCTCTCTAAAATTTTAAAATTTTCGTTTTTAATTTTTTTTTTCAAAAAAAAAAAATTATAGCTACGGAATAGCTACGAAAATATTCCGTCGCTAAATATTGCAAAATTTTAAAATTTTAAATTTGACGCCTCTTTAAAATTTTAAATTTTTTTTTTCAAAAAAAATTTATAGCTACGGAATAGCTACGGAAATATTTCGTCGCTAAATATTTTTAAAATTTTAAAATTTTCCGCCTCTCTAAAATTTTAAAATTTTAGTTTTTAATTTTTTTTTTCAAAAAAATTATAGAAACAGAATTTCCGTCGCTATTTATTTCGTCTCTAAATAGAAACGAAATTTTCCATTGCTATTTAGCAACGGAATACTAACCGTCGCTAATTAGAGACGGAAATTTCATCGCTATATAGAAACGGAATTTCCATCTGTCGCTAACTTTAGCGACGGATGGTATATTTCCGTCGCTATTTTTTTTGCGACCAACAAAATAGAGAGTGAATTTTTCCGTCGCTAATGGTCAATTAGCAACGAATTAGCTACGGATTTTTCCATTGCTATTTGGTAGTTTTCTTGTAGTGTTAGACTATCTGATGAAAAAATCGATTGTTGTAAAAATGGTTGCATGATATACTGGGGTGATGATTTTGCATTGACAATGTGTAAATTATGTTCTCAACCCAGATTTAAGAATAGAAAAGGATTAGCTAAACACAAGAAGGTTCCATATAAAAAGATGTATTATTTTCCTTTGACCCAAATATTGCAACGACTATACGCTTCAACGACAATAGAGAGCATATGAGATGACGAGTATGAACAATAAGAATACGTTATTTGTCATCCATCTGACTAGGAGGTATGGAAGCATTTTAACCGCACTCATCATTCATTAGCATATAAAAGTCATAATATCATATTGGGGTTGTGCACTGATGGTCTTCAACCTTTTGGCCAATTGGGACAATAATATCCATGGCCAGTCATAGTCACTCCATATAATTTTCCACCTTGAATGTGCATGAAAGAGCAATACATGTTCTTATCATTAATTATTCATGGGCCTCAAAAACTGAAACAGAATATAGATGTTTACCTCCAACCTTTGATAGCTGAAATACAATTATTGTGGGATGTGGGTGGACATATATATGATGTATCGAGAAAGCAAAAATTCAACTTGAGAGTTGCACTGATGTGGATAACTAACGATTTTCCACTTACTCGATGTTGTTAAGCTGGACTACATTTGAAAAATTAGCTTGTCCTTACTGTATAGAGAACCCACATGCATTCTGGCTTCCAAGTAGTCGAAAGACTTCATGGTTTGATAATCACCGTAAGTTTCTTCGGCCTAATCATCAATTCAGACGCAACAGAACTCATTTTCGTAGGAATACTACAGAATACTTAGCACCACCACCAATTAGGACAAGTGAAGAAATCTTGAAGTAGATTGATGAGCTAGGGTTGAGAAAAGTTACTGAACTTGATGCTGATGAGATTAATAACGGTCCAACATGTAAGCATTCTAGGTAGAAGAAAAAAACATTTTCTGGGATTTACCGTACTGGAGTTCTAATTTGATCAGACACAATCTCGATATGATGTACATTGAGAAAAATATTTTCAAAAATATGTTCAACACTGTGATGGATGTGAAGGGAAAGACTAAATATACTACCAAAATAAGGGAAGACACATTGTTATTATCCAACCGACTGGAGTTGCAAATGCATGCGGAGTCCGGGAAGTATCCTATAGTATGTTACACATTGGATAGATTTCAGAAAGAAATTTTATGCGAATGGTTAAAAAAACTCAAGTTCACAGATGATTATGTTTCAAATATAGGACGAAAGTATAAGTTATTTGGGATGAAGAGTCATGATTTCCATGTGTTTATTCAGAGGTTAATACCAATTGCATTTCATGAATTACTTTCAAGTCATGTTTCGAAGGCACTTACAGAGTTAAGTTTATTTTTCAAAGACTTAACATCAACTATTGTTAAAGTGGTTGAGCTGGAAAGGCTTGAAAAGAGATCACAATCATTCTGTGTAAATTAGAGCGTATTTTCCCTCCAGCCTTCTTCGATTCTATGGAACATCTTCTGGTACACCTGCCATATGAAGCAAAAATAGCTAGACCTGTGTAATACTGATGGATGTATTTATTTGAGAGCTAACAATTGAAAATAATCTTACTTATTATTATTATGTCAATAGAGTTGTTGGTTGTATATTTTTGTGATTGTTTTATAAGATATCTTCGACATTTAAAGCATAATGTTAAAAATAAGACAAAAGTCGAGGATTCTATTAATAATGTGTTGACGGCGGATTTTGGTCTCAGGGTAATACAGGAATATCACCTCCGAGGGAATCCTCCTCCAACTGTGAATTTGTTTGGTTATGCGGGAAACCAAAAACAAACTTAGCGGAAAGCAAGAAAATACGCCAATCAGACAAGGTGATTTAACGTGGTTCGGTAGATTTTGGGATCCGACCTACGTCCACGGACAAGAACTGGGTGGTACTTTTTATTACTCAAATACACTCCTCGGGTCTCTTCTTTGCTTTTACAAATCGGAGCTTTATGATTCTAATCCCTCACTCTTGTGATGATTTTCAGATGTCTTTTACACATGCTCTACCCTCCTATTTATAATAATACAGAAATCAGACTCCTATTTGCATAAGAAATCCTATTTGGACTCAATCTTCTCTTCTTGTAGGGTTTCCTGATCCGGTACTGCCTTCTTCTTCCGTACTCCCTTTTGGATTCTGACTCCTTCTCCTTGCGAGAGTAGGATATCTTTCTTATCTTATCCATAAGAATGAGGTGCTGTTTGAACACGGCCCGTCGTCTGGTCGGTATTAATGAGGTCGGCCATGACAATCTTTTATGCTGAGAGTGTTCCTGCCGACCTCTATAGTGCTCGGTCATCTGAACCAAAGTGGTCGGTCTTCACATGTTGTGGTCGGGTCGGCTACATGATCTCAACCCGACAGAGGATTTACCCTTTTGTCCTTGTCATATTGTCTTAAATGTTGTAGCGCCTGACAAACACCATCAACATCTGTCCCCTAGTTCTCAGTTCCAACGAGTATGGGAGTTGGTACCCGGGAACTATATGAAGAGGGTGTGCTGATTGTCTTCGCTGGTGGTCGTCCCGGAATACAAAAAAGAATTTTCTTGCCGTTTCAATCATTTTTCCTCGAGACGCACAACCGTCATGTCTTCTTAAATGCCCATCAAATCAACTTTAGGGTTTCTCCTAATGTTCGACACTTGTCAAACATCCACTGGGTTCCCGCCAAAACCGACGGCGATGAGCGTCCCAGTCATGACTATAAGAAAGCGAGGCTTTCACTGTTTCCATTTTTTTTCTTTGGCAATTTCTCCTTCTCTTCTGTGATTTTCTTTGTGATCCGTTCAACTCCGTGTTCTCGAAGCTCAACCGCGGTCTTCTTCCTTTTTTCATTGCTGAGCACCTTAAGGAACGGGCATCACCGCGCCGTATAACCTCCTTCTTTTGAGAAGAACAAGTAAGTCTTCTGAGTGACCTTTCCTCTTTTGTTGTGTTGTGATTCTGTTGTTTATTTTGCTTTAGGGAGAGACTTGTGGTTTTGCTGGGTCTTGCTTTAGGGCACTTTTTAGAGACTCCCTATCAAGTTTAGCACGGACACCGTGGGTAGCTTCTCATAGACTGATTCTCCTCCCTTCTCTGTTTTTCTGGGTGTCAGGGATGTCCGACAATAGTTCTTCCTCCGAAAGGCCTGCCAAGATTTCAACTCCCCCTGCTGAAGAGCTCTCCTCGGGCTCATGGGCACCTAGTGTAGAAGACCTTGACACAACCCCTACTCCTTCTGAGATCGAACATGACTCCTACCACCAGAGGGTTCCTCGGAAGGACCCAGAGCCTGGTGAACTTGGGTCATCGGCTCTGGATATGAACCGTCCCTCTAAGATGACTGAGGATGATCTAGCGCTGTTGCGGCAGCGATACGCCACCCAATAGATATAGCCCTTGAAGTTCCTGGGCCGATAGATCGTGCTAGTCAACCTGATGAGGGTTCGGTGGCGCTTCTTCCTGCTTTCTTTGAGTGTGGGCTAAGACTGCCGATTCAACCTTTTTCGCTTGGATATTGGCCGAGATGGAGATCGCCCCCTGTCAGCTGAGTCTAAACAGTTGGAGGATTCTGGCCGGGTTGTATGTGGCTTGGCATCGGGCAGGACTTGGCGTACCTTCTTTTGAAGAGGTGAAGAAGCTAATCGGTTGAAGGCCAATCCCAGGTCGTACCATGGATGGTATTACCTTTCAGCTTATGACAGCTCGTCAAATGTCGTTAAGAAACTCCCTGACTCCAATAAGAACTTCAAAGATCTCTGGTTCTGGGCCACTGGGGATTGGGGGCGGACCTTGAGGTCGGATGAAGGGGAGACCTTAGTACCGGATATCTTCAGGGCGGGAGGTTAGGCGATCGTCCTTTAGCTTCTTTCTTCCCCCCCTTTTTTTTTTTTTGGGTTCTTACCATTCTTCTTATATTCTTTTTAGCCTGTTGGAGGGATGCTCCCAAAGTTTCCCGCCGGGTCCGGCGGCGAGTATATTGGGCTCGTCGGTATGCCGCCCACTGAAGGGAGTTGGTAAATGACGCGGCTTTTGTTGAGTCTGGCCTTATTCGGGCTGTCCCCACGGATGTCTCGGGTCGGATAGGTAGATGTCTGCTGTTTGTTCTGTCCTCCTTGTTTGTTTATTTTGATGTCTCTCTTCCTTTTTCTTCTTTTGTTAATGCTCCGGTCCTGATTTCTCTTTTTGTTTTTGCTTTTTGTAGGCATGTCGAAAAGGCCAAAGTTTCTTGAGAAGTTGGCCGGTACCATGAAGAAAACCGGTCAAGCTGAGGTTGGAACTTCTCGGGCGCAGCCTGATCTTGTTGGGAAGGCGTCTCCAGGACAAGTTCAAACGGGTGATCGGGGGAAATCTTCCTCTTCTGGCGTGCAATCATCAGGATCTGCTCGCCTTGTTAGTCCACCGAAACCCCTTA
>SKCR01009955.1:0-22973 GCA_019454045.1 Zanthoxylum bungeanum
TAATTAATAAATGAAAATCTTTATTATACGTGTCTTACATAAATTATATGAATCATAACACACATTGTAATAAAACCCTTGGAGTAATAAGATGATGGTATCCATGCCTTATGAGAATCATTACTCTCAAACGTTCCTAGTCATAGTTTTGTGAATAATCTGGGCGTTCACAAAGCGGAGAGACTAACATGATGATATGATCCACCCTTAAGTGGGGTATCCGATCTCATAGGCTACTAGCGGAGATCCGTCTGCTTGGTGTATCACATGGATGCATGAGTTACTCGTGTCCATCATACTGACCGCCGAAAGTTTTCACATTGAGTGTTTATCCCATGTGTCTGTGAGAACTTTCATGTATCGATTGTATAACTAGTCCTCAGACTTGAGGTCTTTACAATTTTATGTGTGGATCAAATGAATTTGACATTCTCCTTCCCCGGTTCAAAAGATCCGGTCATAAGGGTGTGATTGGGTCATTTTTTGAAACACATGAAGTCTGTAAAGAAACAATAGAGAATCGCCACTCTCTCGGATAATATTTTCTTATAAGAGTAGTATTCCAGTTCGCGGGTTGATATGTGTGATCAGTGCTTGAGACTGTGGCTGCAGCGGAAGAATCATGTGAGATTCTTGGGTTAGCACGATTCATGACACTATCAACATCATACATGTGACTATATGGGTAGATATTTTCCATACCCTAGGTCAAACAGTGGGGATACAGTGGGGCGATAGACCGTATCATATGTAAATCACATACAGAATGGGTATATATCTTTCCTTCTCATTTGGGGGGCCTTGGCATGTTGCTAGATGTCAACCTTGGTCATTGAAATCGAACGACCATATGATCGGAGGATAATTTATGTTCGATTAAACTATCACGATTCATTTCATGTCCAACTTGAAGGGAACCCAAATTGAGTCTGTCCAACAAATCCAATTGTTTTCCTTAACCATCATCATTCATATTCGTAGAACCCAAGTTCTACATCAATATGACTCAGATGCGATATAAATATTTTGCTATAGTCATTAAGTTGTCTTTGTATTTATGGATCAAATCTAAAATACTTTACAGACAACCGCAAGCACAATACTAAAATCAAAGCTTCTAATCTAAAAGGTCATTATGTAACTTCATAAGTCAATACTTCATAAGTTACAACTAATTCTACTAATTCAGTAGAATCAATAGTGACATTTCCACTGCATCCTTTTTGACTCTATATGACGTAGACTGTCTAACGTCATAATTTGACTCAAAACTAATTTGACCCTAATGGTTGCGAATTATATTCTCCATGAATAAGAAACTCGTTCTTAATATCTCAAAGATCACAAAGAACATGTTTCAAGATCCATCTTATGGTCTACAGAATATCAAAATAACCCGTAACAATTACAATTAAATTGATATCTTAATCGTATATTATATAGTATTCATTATGCTATCATCATATGAGACATCAGATTGACTAGACATTCTAATCAATTTCTCTTTCAACAAAGAAATCATTCTTTACGAAAGATTAATACTATATACAAGAGACACACTAACTGTCAAACAGTTATACTAACTGTCATACATATAGTCTTGCTGTGTCTTTTATTAGATCATATCTAATGCACGACTAATGGGAGTATCTCACAAGTCTTTTAGTTTTATATCATATATAAAACTTTATATCAAATATAACAGAGATTACTCCCACTGCATTCACGGAGAAAAGAAGACTTAGGTAAACCTTTTTCCCTCACAATAATGCATTAATAATGATAATGTCGTTAGGATATATAACACTAGAAATAAATTTGTATGCTTCAACTGGCCATATTATCATATATGTATTCTCTATGCTTTGATAAAATCATACAATCTGACTATTATCAAAATTAGAGAACACAGATTTTCGGAAAGCTTATCTGCGTCTACAATAGGCTCTATAAGCTAGTATATCAAACTGTGATCTTAGCAGAATACAAACTCTAGGGCCATTCTAGAATGAACGCTTCAAACAAAGAAACCGCAACGAATCTCTCATTCGAAGAAAACATTTAGGAACGTCACTTTGCATTCTTTAGCCAAAATACATAGTTTAATATCAACATTAACCAACGAATCTTTAATTGTTCAATTAGTGTGACTTGAGACAAGTTTTCTTAGAATCTACAATAGATCACTGAGTATAACTTTTCTCACTGTCATACTATAAAAGTCAAACCTTTAACAAGCTCATTTTGCTTTTGCTGCGTAAACAATTTGCACATTTTATGAATGATTCATAACGAAAGCTTAATCAAGTTCAAAACTTGATTATAGTAAGCTACGAACAATCTTAGATCTATGGTTCAATGTTTACTTCCGAAATCGATATCAAATATCGCTCTCACTATAAGTTATAGGATAATTTTCTTCAATAAGAAAACAATAGAATCTTTAAGTATCAAATACTTTGTAAATGATTCTGACATCCTTTTAAACTTATACGAAAGATATCGTAGGGTCATTTCATCTAATTAATTATGTAGTTCCATTACAGTTTATCACTCTCTTATTTGACTTCAATAAGTCAAATCCTTTCTACAATCATCAACATCTGATGTTACACACCAAGTAATATAATAATTTTATTACACGGGATTATAGAAAAGATATTCTATCAATAAAATAAAATATTCTATTAAATAGAATAAATAATAAATTTTTACTTGTACCTCCGAGGCACAAGTACTTTCAATTATATATAACCATTATATAAAAGAAAGATTCAAATCTCAAAATTTTCAAGATTCAAATTTTCTACTTATACATATCATATAGGTACCTGTAGAAACTAATGGAACCTTAATTAAAAAGATGAATTAATGTAATTGGAGCATACCCCAAGAGTATTAAAAACTAATTCATTAACACACAATATCAAACGAATCAAATCATTTAAGATTTGATTTCTCCCATTGAGCAATTCCATCATGATGGAATCATAGAAGAATCATATTCATTAAATAACTTTAGAACTAATTGCCATAAATTCACATGTTTGATCATATCAAACATCCTTGAACAATTCAAAGACTCACGATGAATTTTAAAATATAGTTTTCAACACTTCAAATAGAATATCTTTGAACCATTCAAAATATTATATCCGCGTTTCATCATAAACATATTGAAAGTTCTCGAACCATTCAAGACGTTCAATATATATTCTTTTAGAAACATGTAACTAAGTCATGACAATTCATTAATTAAGTTACGAAGTAAAGAAAACTATTCATGGCAATTTACAATTCAGTAAACTACATACTTCCAAAGTATTAGTTTAATAAATCTGTGGTCCAATGGCGATCATTGGTTAAATGAGATTTAATCAGATCCTGAATAAAATATTCAATAAATGGATAAGGATACATGGTGTGATCTTGTATCAGACCATCATTTACCATACGGAATAAGCATCTAATGCTTATGTGATAAAATCTCATAAAGCATTGTTCTAAGTTATTTAGTTAACCGAATATTTTTCTTAATGTTTATCTCTTCATCAATGACACTACTAGTCATATTAAAATATGTAACAACTGTTTATAAAGAACAAGTAACTATTCGATAGTCACAAGTTCTGATATCAAATATCAAAACAATTAATAAATAATATTTAAATAACTAGACGGGAGATCTGGTATCCAATACCTATAGTTGTCGTATTGTGAGAATCAATATTCTCAACACACAACTATACACATCTCTTTTCTTCAGCTTTATAATTTGCCTTCAATTATTCACAACAATTGCAAATAATTGACTAGCAAACTGTTTCAAACACATGACTTCTAAAAGTCACTAAAGCCAAGAAACGTCATTATAAGATAAACAAATATCTAATGAGGTTTTCTTAATGCCAGTCAAGAATCTCGAGATATCTATTTAGATTACTTCTCGTTACTTAGTAAATAAGTCACTAACCATCTTGATTTTCAAGAAAATCGGAACAATAGTTCCCGATGGTTTCGACTAATCTAACAATATCCAAGTCTACTAATATTCTAGAACATATTATAGAAATACGCAACCATAAGAGAAATCAGGAAACATATTCAAGTAATATGCATGCAGTGGATTAGAAGTATAATTCATAAACAATAAAGAATAAAGGAAAACAAAAGCAGCAATTTCTATAAAATTACGCATTGATTTAGTTATGGATTTTTAACCCAGCAGTGTCTCCCACTACTTTACGTAATACCGTAATCCCCAACGGAAAATGAGAATTCAATAATTAAATCAAATTCCATAGTGAGAGTAGGATCCCATGAATATATTTCGACTCACAGCTTTGGCACGATCTCGCCAACGTATATTCATTAGGTAGACAACTCATTGTCAATCACTCATCAGTGACTCCTAATTTTGGTCCTGACCATTTCTCGTTATGACAGCTTTGGCACGTTCACAATGAGGCGTATCAAGGCTTCACTTGCCAATGACAAACTCAAGTTACCGATGTAGTCCTGACAGCTTTGGCACGTTCATGATTTCCACTTTCACTTGAATTTATCTAATATCAAATATACATCCGGCATGGATAAAATTCTATCAACTACACCCTCACTGCTTTGACACGATCTCGGATGCAGCCATAGAAAGATACTCATAAACCATATTGACAAGACGGACCAAGAAACATGCATCCAATACACGTTACTTTACAGCCTTATTTAAGCGGGGATATTCCTCAAGGAAGCATTGTTCTACATCATATGCAGAATTTTAATCTAGATCATTTTCTAAACAATTCAATTATATCTATAGAAAACATAACTTAACTTAACTATTATATTTTCGTTACGTTTCCCGTTAGCGTAAAATCGAAAAATCAAGAAACATATAGATTATGTGTATGTGCAAACATAAAAATTAGATTATATATCATATATAAAGCATGACAAATGTAATGGATGAAGGATCAGACCTGCTCTGATACCATTTTTGTTCGGGTTTTTGGGCGCGGGCGTGGCGGAAGCGTTGTTCGAGCGAAATCATAATTTTAAAACTTTTTAAATTACCGAATAAATTATTCAATATCCAAAATGAATAATTTATTCATATTTCACCTAAATATATTTATTCGATATCAAATAACGATATAAATGGTTAAGAAACATCGCGAAACTTATACGAAAAACGTTTTTCCGTAAAATGGCATAAAACGTGTTTTTGACCGAACCGACTACCCAATACACATGGGGGCTGCCCAAGTCTACCCCAATAGTATTAGGGCAGTTCATGCACTGCCCGAACAGTGACAAATTCACTGTTTGGGTAGTCGTCACTCGGTTGGCTCAAAAGTCACCCGTTTTTCACCGTTTTCGCTTATTTCAACTCCAAAACAATTTTCAGAAATTGTTCCAACACCCAAAACACATCCATTATATTTATATGACATCATTTTCATCACCATATGAATAGTATTTACAAATCTGATCCAGAAATAAAAATATCAATTTTTTCATGCTTAAAATCCAATTTTCCAACATTAATCTAATTAATCTTAACACCAACCAAAGTCACCACAAATGAACTACCCAAGAACAATTCTAGGCATTAAAAGAGTGGTCATAATACTCTAGAATGGAAACTTATCATCAAATGACCAAATTGAATAAATATTACAATAATATTATTCAAAACAACTTCACACATGCAATAAGCTTCCAATTCCATCCTCCAAAACCAACCCCTTAATTTATAAAAAGGAAGAAACCCTAGATCTCACTAGATCATCAAGAAATAAGAAACATAATTTCTAAGCTTAGGGATTTATAGAATTACATTTAATCCTCTAATTCCTTAGCTTTTTTTTTTTCTTGATTTTCTTCATTTTCCACCTTAGATCATCAAGTATAATTTGAAAGCTATTAGGGTGAAGTTTTTGTCCATGGAGGAGTAAAAATGATGAAGAAAATAAAATTTTCTCTTTTTAAATCCATTTGGCCGACTTTAAAGGGTATTATTGTCATTTTTGTAATTTAATTCCATTAAATTAAGATTAAACTTTATGTTAGCAAATCATATTTGCACACCTAAAGTTTAATTAAAGCATGCCACATGTAACCAATTATAATTAAATATTTATCTTAAATATTATGAAAAAAGTTTATCATTTATTTATTTAAATATTTAACATTTAAATATCTAAAAAAATTAATTAATATAATTGTTATTATATATGTATTTTTATTTACATTAAATAACAAATACATATATTTATGGCATGTGTCAAAAACTCATTTGACAAATAATTAATATGTATCAAATCAAATTTTGTATCAAATATAAATACACAATAATTATTAATGACAAAAAATGCCCTTATGCATATGTTTTCGTTTAACATTTAAACGATTTGAATTAACTCATTTAATCGGTGAAGTATTATCAATAATATGTATTATTCATAACGCGTTGCCCAAGTGCTCAATGAGTACACTTCATATTGTGGGACTCTCTAAGTTTAAGGTTATTCGTCACGAAATCCAATTTCATGTCCATAATTCACCCACTCATGAATTATGACGACCACGGATAATCTCGCTAAACTATGCAAGTCGAGGTCATTGCTACGTATAATCCCTCTGTCACATGCTATCCATATTATACCTGAGATATAGATAAGAACGTCAAATCCTTTTGGTATAATATAGTCGACTTCAAATTTACGATCTCTAAATAATACTCGAAACTTGCTTCAGAAGTTATACCACGATCATGGATTTACTAGATCGTAAACACGTGCAGGATACCTATGCCCTGTACACAGGACTTACAGATTCTATCTTGATACGCACTAGATATCATGAGCATCAGTCTACACCCAACGAACAGACGGAGGTCTGATCTAAATAGACCGGTGACGTGACTGCCATCAAAGTGTGGCAGATAACTCATATATCCATTGTTGTATCTCAAGTCGAATGATCACTATGCTCGCTCAACTCGAGAAGATTCATATTGACGTTGGTGTACCATCTATTAGGAAATCTTCAGTGAGTCATTCAATGTTTATCAAATAAATATTAATATGTCTATACGAGTCTCCCGAGACTCATGGTTCATTGAGATAAACCATCGGACCAAGTCACGATATATGACATGTACTGGTCTCAGCGGATTTTACTAACCGACCCATGTTAGTAAATCTTGACCATGAACTTTATTTAAGGATATATAACTTATAGTGACGCTTCCCAATATCAATTACAAACTATGTTGTAACTGCGCACTACGTTGTAAATCCTAGGGTCTTTGTCTAATATACACATATCACTAAATCGGATTTAGTTTCAATCTAATCTTAATCAGATATCTAATCGTAATTAGATCGAATATGTATATAAAAGACAAGAGGTACTACCATTAAATAAGTAATATTACGAAAAAATGAATTGTTTATATTTATGAATCGGACATAAATACGATCCGGATTGGCACTCTGAGCATTAACCCTAACAAGGGGGTCATTTCAACATTATTAATATTGTCACTTGAAACATCTTTCAACACTACAAAATGGAGGCTCATGGTCAAATCCCCTAACTAGCACACCCAACACACACAGAACCAATATCATGCTATACAAGTCACAATCTTAATAATACTCACTTGAATCTTACTTATTACATGCTCATGTCATAGTAGTCATCCATATCTATAGCCTAGGTTCATGAGTATGACCCAACATAAATCCTAGGTTTTGATCTTGTTGGGGTTTTGGGCGATGGACGCAGCGGAAGCGTGGGTCTGGGTGATATCGTATTTTAAAACTTTTTCAAAATACCGAATAAATTATTCAATATCTAATATGAATAATTTATTCATATATTAACTAAACCAATTTATTTAATACCATATATTAACATAAATATAGTTGAAAACTCGCGAAACTTTTACGAAAATCATTTTTCCGCAAAATTGCCTAAAACGCGTTTTTGACCGAACTGACTACCCGACACTTATGGAAACTACCCAGGTCAGATCCAATAGTGTCGGGGCAGTTCATGGGCTGCCCAAACAGTGACAGAATCACTGTTTTCACAGTCGTCACCCGGTTGGCTCAAAATCCACCCGGTAACGCCGTTTTTGGCCGTTTTCGCTTATTTCAAGTCGGAAACACTTTCCGGAAATTGTGCCTGTTGGACAGTTATGACCCATAGCGTCACTATTTTTATAGATCATGGTGTTGTTGTACAAATTAACTATGTGACAAAGGAAATTGCTCTTTATCATTTGTGATTAGATCACCAAGATGTATAAATGATGAAAGGTCCATATGATTAGTTCCTGGATTGAGATGATATGAGACAGTATCAATCCATAAAGGTTTAATCATTAAATATCCATAGTCGTAGTATTATCAAGATTGGATATCGATAATGCGGAATAGACTAGTATTACACTTGTGCGCGTTGTGAGGGCATAACGACATAGTTCTCATATATTTGGGTATATGAGACTCATCTAAGTGTAGTAGGAGGTTGTGTTTTACCGATGGTATGGAAAACAGCTTCGCTCTGGATAGACCCCTCAGAATTCCATTGGTAGTATTACTATGTGTCTATGGAAGTCCGAATCAGGGTAGGTGTATTTGGTCTTAACCTGAGACTTGCACCGCTAATACTTGCAACAATCAATATACTTTGGTTTTGGTCGTCCAGGGCTTTAACAGGTTCTGTGTACGCCTCTTCTGGGTATATTGAGAATCGTAGTATATTGGGTGTGATGTCGAGATGGAAGTATCACTCCAGTAATAGTGGAGATGATGATCACGTAGGATACGAAACTGGTTCTATTATATGCTGCAGCTATCGGGATATTATGACTAGTTCATGTTTATCCGATTATAGAGACTAGTTACCAGAGATCCGATATGTGCTTCGTACGGGGCATACACATTTCCAGCCCCAGGCCTTGCACTTGACATCCGATACTGGATCGAAATACGCAATACTACGTATACTACGCCTAATATAGATCACATATTCCTGTAAGGATATTTCTGGAGAATTGGGAAGGCATGGCGCTTTGCTAGAAGCCAACATTGTCTTGTAAATCGGTAAAAACGTAGTATTAGGTATGTACGTGTTCGGATAGTCCGACAACTGAATTTACTGCCAACATATCCGGGGATCTCATGGGTCGCTTCCCGAAGATTCACCGATGACGTATGACTCGCACTCTATTAATCTGGGATTAATTAGATGAGAGAGAAAATTAATCTGGGATTAATTACGGAGATATTTTATCTGGGATAAATTATTAATAAAAGAGAGAAAACGATTAATTTGGAATTAATCAATAAAATAATATATTTGATATATTATACGAAATTGGATTTCGACGCGGAATTGAAATTAGATTTTAATTCGGGCGAACGAGTTAATTTAGAATTAATTCGTTAGCGACGTGAATAGTAATTTTGCTAGGCAAAGTTATTTAATTACATTAGATTTAATTTCGTCGTAACGTAAAATTCGTTAATTTGGAATTAGCGAACTCGAGCCCGGGAGTGTTTGCGGGCGCATTCGCATTTCGAATTGGAGTGCGGCCCATAAGTCACGTCAAGCGTCAAATCACTAGTCGCATCAAACGTCAAATCACTTGTCACTTTGAGTGATGTGATGTCTAGTCATGTGTGATGTGAATAGTAGATGGGAGTTGTTGGAAAAACTTTTGAAAGCTTGAAAGACATTTACCATTTGTTTAATATTTGGTATTTGACTTTTTTGGTTTTGTGTATTAGATATACAAAAACAAATACAATTCACTCATTCTCTTCCTCTCTCCATTCGGCCAAGGTGGCCTTCTCTCCCTCCCTCATTCTCGGCCTTAGAGGCCATTTCTTCTCCTTTTGGTTCTTCAAAACCGTGAGCTTGGAAGAAGTATTGTGATGATTTTGTTGCAAAATCATGAGTGCTAGCACACATTAGAGTCCATACAAGGTGATAGGGAAACCCACTTGTGAGCTTGGAATCACCATTTGAGAAGCTTGGATCTTGGAGCATCAATGAAGCACACTTGGAGGTGATGGCCGAAAATTGGAGGGGCCAAAAACTGTAGAATGCCGAGAGCCATCTCAAAGGGTAGAAAAAGTTTTGTTCTTCGTCGCATCGCTCAACCGCTCAATGTAAGTATTCCGCAACTTTTTTGATGTATTTGCACATATGTTTCATTGCTTTAATCGATCCTCGGGACCGTAGAAAACCCAACAATGGTATCAGAGCGAGTTAAAGCATGAAACTTGACCTTAGGGTGAAAATTGGGTAAATTGATTTTGAGCATGATTTAATTAAATTAATTGATTGAGTATGCTTGAATGATGTTTAATTGAAGTTGTATTGGATCACCTTTTGGTTGGCTTGGCCGAATACCACATGCCCTAAATGTCTTGGTATTTTTTTTTTTGTTTTTGATCATTGGATGAGTTGGAAAAAAATGGGTAATGTTGAATTTGATTTAATTGGATTGAATTCGAATCGGATTTAAAAATACCCAAAATGCCGAGACTACTATAGCATGAAATATGTTTTATTTTTTGATTAAAATATGTTGGACATGTTTTGATGTAGATAAGCATAATTAATTGTGTAAATTGATGTTTTAGAAATGTTAATTTGGGTGATTAAATATGGCATTACACTTTGAGTAATTAAATTGTGAAATTGGAATTTTGGAATTTAATTATGTTGGGCCAAATTTGGAATTGGGCTTGAATTGTTGTAATTGGGCTTATTGGGCTTGGTTGTACCAAGATGGGTTTAGGCAAATTGGTTGGTTCCAATTGGGCCCAAAACCATATCCATAAAGTCCAATTATGACTAATGGACCTTTAACTTTAATTGGGCCTAATGGGCCTAAATTGGTTTCTAGGCATATAAGGGTGATTCCTTTAAATGGGCTTTAGTCTTTGGGTTTGACCCATGTTGACCAAAAGTCCATGCCTTAAGAAATTAATTAAAAGTCCATTGGACTTTAATTAAATTGACATTGGATGTTAATCGGGCTTTGAGACCCGTGAGGATTAGATTTAGAATATAAGTCGTAAAGGTTCGTTAATAAAATGTAATATTTAATTTGGAATTAAATAGTGAATTAGTATTAAATGCATATTAAATTGGATTTAATGTTGTAGTTTAATTTAATTCAAGAATTCGTACTTTGAGTACTTATTCACAAAATGAGTTTGACTCGCGCAAAATCAAATCGTTGTTTGAACATTGGATGGTCATTAATTATCAGATTAATTAATTGGATTAGATTGATTGATAACATGCTTGTGTGAATACATGGTTGCGATGCATGAATAATGTATATCGGATGGATATTAGATGGGTGGGGCAATTTTGGAAATTATTGTAATAAATTTAGATTTTATTAATTGGACCTGCGTGTCCAGCCTATTACCTCCTTGCTCTTTGTATTTCTCTTCTCACTTATTCCCCTAAATGTAAATGAGGTTTCTTTAGAAGTGTTATGTAACGGGTAGAAGTAATACTTGTGCTAGCGGGAGAGAGGAAAGTGAGAGATTTGATCTAGGATCAATGTGTTAAGTATCCATCCGCATATCATTATTATTTTATTTATGTACCTTATTATGTGTTTATAATGCATGTTTAAGGGTGTATGATGATGAGACCTTAACAAAGATAATAAATTGGTTGCCAATTTGCACGCGAAAAACCCTCATACAATATTAAGCGTTTTTCATTCCATTCAGTGATTCTTACTCAAGATCCAAGAATGGCATTGGTTTGTTGGCCAAAGTCAAGGCATTTGTCCGTCGAGGATGTGTTTGAATTATGAAGGCTTTGTTCCATATTGGTGTCTTGTCCAAGTTGTGATTTGTTGGCCAAAGTCAAGATCACTTCTTGTCCATCGACATTGATTACGAAGCTTTCCATGGTCAATGGGTTCCGCTTAACTGGGATCACTAAGTTTGTTGTGCCAAAGCCAAGGTTTAGTTGATTTAGAGGAAAAATGTTAGGCAATATATTGGATATATTGGCAAATATAGGATATATGTTTCGGACTTGGATGTCCACCTACTGGATCTAGGAATTGGATGAGATCCAATTGATCTTAGAGATCTACCTAGTTAATTATCATACAATTTGTTGGCCAAAGTCAAGATTGTGTATTATTTAACGGGATCCTAGCCCACTAGGAAACAAGGTTTCCCGAGTACTCAACAGAGGGTTAGAGGCTCGCCAAAAAATAGTTGGAGGCAAGTATTAAATTTGCAATATTCATTTAGTAACTTGCCATACGCGCTCATTTCAAATATTATTCGTCAATTAAATTAATATATTAGTTGGACTAATAATAATTAATTGTTGTTTTGATAAAACAGTTGGACTGTATTCAAACTAATTCATGATAGTTGATTATATAATTGGATTATAGTAATCAATATATTTGAATTAATCATTTCAATTAATAATTGATTTTATAATTGGATCATAGTAATCAATATAATTGAATTTAACTATTAAATTATAGTTGATTATATATTTGGACTATAGTAATCATTATAATAAATAGTACCTAAAATCGTTGATTAAATAGTTGGACTATTAGAATCAAGATAAAATTGAAAGATTAGTGTTTAAAACATAATCTTGGGTGAAAATGTATTTAAACGACTTTAATTTTCAAATTGGGAATAAAATTTCAGGATGATCCTGGAAACTAATAAGTTACTTTATTTGATAAAATAACATATTATGCCTAAGTCAGGAGTTGAGCAAATAGTAGAACATGATATTTGGAATATTCATGTAATGATAACTTTAGTGCTTAATCTATTAAATTTGCCAAATAGACTCCTTAATTTCTTAATCAGAACTAAGTATTAGATCCTTATAGTATGATAGTGAAATTAAAGGATCTTCATAGATCTATCCTTAGATCTTAAAAGTACTAAATTGCAATAGTAAACACTTGGAGAGTTAATGGCTATTCTCAATGAGACAAAGCCAAAGTTTGCAATAAGGCAAGTAGCGCAAGTCGCATCTTATTTAAACATTCTAGAAGGCCAAGGCTTGGCCAAAGGCTTCTGGGTGTGGAAAGGGCAAAGGCAAAATCATTATAATCTTCTGGGAAGATAAATGACATATCCCAATATGTCTGCCTAAATTGTGGCAAACGGGATCGCGGAAGCGTGACTGCCGTTTGGACAAGGCAGACTTGAAGGAATTGAAGAACGAGCAAGGCTCTGACTTCAAATATGTTTGTCATCAACATGTTCGCTACTAGTATTAAAATTGGGTTTTAGATACTGGATGTGGTACATAAATATGTACTGGTGTGCAGAATCTGCTATGAGCAGGATACTGACTTCAGTTAAGATTAATCTGCGAATTGTAAATAGGATGAAAGTCGCTGTTTTATTCGTAGATACCTAAGTTTAGGAACTACCCTTCGGGTGTGTACTTAAATTAGGAAACTGTTAAAATGTAACTAGTTTGACTAGATACATTATCTCTATATCAGGGTTTAACCCGTTGCGGGTATACCTTTATATTCTATAACACTAAAGTGTTTTATTTTATAATGATGATATTGAGATAAACACATTAGATGTGAATAACAGTATTTATATTTTGAATATAAATAAATCTCAAACGTATAACATGACAAACAAATAGCTATAACTGATTTAATCAGTTGAGACTTATATGTGGCATTGTTGTCTGGGACACAATTAACAAGACTCGTATATCCACACTTTTGAAGAGTGGATACTAGGACAAATTTGATTTCATTCAAATAATGTCTACGAATCTAGTTTATTGGGCAAAGTGCCTAAAACATCTTTTACTTGGTAAAAGTGCAAATGCCATCGATCTGTTAGCCCTCGTTCATAGTGAAGTAAGTGGGCCCATGTCTAGCTAGGTAGAGGTGGATATGAATATTTCGTGACCTTTACGGATGTGGCATCGCGTTATGGTTATGTGTTTCCCAAGAAACACAAATCGGAAACTTTTAGAGTTTCGACACGAAATAGACAAACAGATCGGCTAAAGTATTAAACATCACGGTTAGATCATGATGAAAATACTTAAGTGATAAGTTTCTCGTATACTTGAAAGAGTATAGTATTCTTTCAATGAGGACTCCTTCCGGAACACGTCAATTTGACGGTGTATCCGAACGGAGAAACCGAATTTTGTTGGACATGATAAGGTTAATCATGAGTCGCTCTGAGCTACCATTTCCTTTAATAAATACGTATAAACAGTGCAGAACTTATTTAGAATAAGGTTCCATAAAAATCTGTTAGACATAATTTCATATTAGATATGAACATGAAAGAAACCGTTTTTTTCTCATTCCTGAAGATTTGGGTATGCTAGGCATATGTTTGGATGATACTAAACTAAAACCCAATTCGGATAAGTGCCAATTGAAGGTTAATCCTAGGGATACCAAAATATAGTACTTATACAACTCACTAAAGAACAATTTAATTGTTGTTCACCATGCGGTTTTCCTAAGAGGAATACCGATATGCAGTGGTAAGTGGGAGGATAGTAAAACTCGATGAAAATCAGAGTAATACTATTTCAGGCACCGAATCTTAAAGGAAAACAAATAGTTAATCAAGGATGATACTATACCAATAATCTTCGAATACACAAGAACCGCGTAAGTCGGAGTGAGTCGAAAAGCAACCTGGGATATGGGTTTCTGATCTCACCTCATTAAGATGTCAATCTTATTGAGGAATATGAACTGACTACGTATGAGGAAGTGATAGAAGGTATCGACTCCCTTTTATGGCAAAGTGCCATAAAGTCCGAAATGGATTCCATGTATACCAACCAAGTTTGGATACTAGTTGTAGTACCGTAAGGCATTGTGCCTATTGGTACTATATAAGTCTTCAAGGAAGACATACATGGAAGGCAACATACCAACGTACTAAGCTAGGCTTGTAGCGAAAAAGGTATCGTTATCAACATTGTGTTGATTACGACTAAACCTTTTACTTGTTGCCATTGGTAAATCCATTTGGATAATGCTTGCTGATGTTGCATGTTTCATTTATGAAATATGTCAGCTGAACGTCAAAGCATCTTTCCTTAACGGAAACCTTTCGGAGGATGTTTACAACATCCTGACGGTTTTGTCGTACCAAAACTAGAAACAAGGTTTGCAGGTTATTCGATCCATGTATGGATTGAAGCAAGCATTACATTCGTAGAATTATCGTTTTGATGTAATCATAATGGTATATGATTTAATTCAAAACGAAAATAATTCTTGTGTATATAAGAGGGTTAGTGGGAGACCACTGACATAAATGTCCTAAATAATGATAATATATCATTTCTTGGAAATGATATTCCCAAATACATTCGGTGAAAGCTTGGCTTTCATAATAAAATTCTCCGTAGAATTCTTGGGAAAACCGACCTTTATTCTAGGAATAATTCTACTGGGATAGATTTAAAGTTATTAATACTCTCCGAGAACTCGTACATTGAAATAAATGTACGCGACCTGGTGTCTCATATGCTTTGAGCGTATGGAGTCACAATCGGGCCAATCCAAGTGATAGTCACTGGATTGATGTTAAGAACATCCGTTAGTATATTAGAAGATCTAAGGATGCTGTCTTATACTATGGAGAAAGAGAACTTGAAGTGACTGGGATCACTGCTGCAAGTTTCCTAACCGATAATAACGACTATAAGTAGTAACAACGGTACTACAAAGTTTGAATAACGAAACAGTGAGCTGGAAATCTTCCAAGCAAGATACTGTTACCGAATAAACAACAAAAGTGAATTATTTCTGTAGCTGAGGCAATAATAGAAGCCTTCTGGATTGATAATAAATCTAATTAGATTAGATACAGTTCTGTTAGCAGCTGAGCTAGGCTGCAGCACAGGCTAAAGAATTAATGTTCCCATCAACGATCCAGATATATACTTCGATATTCATCTGATTCGTTCGGATCATACATCGTGGCGATATGATGATCGTATAAATCGCATCAGATGATAATCATGCAAATCCGCTGACGAAAGCCTTTTCCTCAGCAAAAGTTTGAGTGAACCGTATATAGTTCGGTTGTAGGACACTTGAGTGACTGGCTATAGGCCAAAAGGGAGATTGTTGGACAGTTATGACCCATAGCGTCACTATTTGTACAGATCATGGTGTTGTTGTACAAATTAACTATGTGACAAAGGAAATGACTCTTTTATCATTTGTGATTAGATCACCAAGATGTATAAATGATGAAAGGTCCATATGATTAGTTCCTGGATTGAGATGATATGAGACAGTATCAATCCATAAAGGTTTAATCATTAAATATCCATAGTCGTAGTATTATCGAGATTGGACATCGATAATGCGGAATAGACTAGTATTACACTTGTACGCGTTGTGAGGGAATAACGACATAGTTCTCATATATTTGGGTATAGGATACCGATGCAAGTGTAGTAGGAGGTTGTGTTTTACCGATGGTATGGAAAATAGCTTCGCTCTAGATAGACCCCTCAGAATTCCATTGGTAGTATTACTATGTGTCTATGGAAGTCCGAATCAGGGTAGGTGTATTTGGTCTTAACCTGAGACTTGCACCGCTAATACTTGCAACAATCAATATACTTTGGTTTTGGTCGTCCAGGGCTTTAACAGGTTCTGTGTACGCCTCTTCTGGGTATATTGAGAATCGTAGTATATTGGGTGTGATGTCGAGATGGAAGTATCACTCCAGTAATAGTGGAGATGATGGTCACGTAGGATACGAAACTGGTTCTATTATATGCTGCAGCTATCGGGATATTATGACTAGGTCATGTTTATCCGATTATAGAGACTAGTTACCAGAGATCCGATATGTGCTTCGTACGGGGCATACACATTTCCAGCCCCAGGCCTTGCACTTGATATCCGATACTGGATCGAAATACGCAATACTACGTATACTACGCCTGATATAGATCACATATTCCTGTAAGGATATTTCTGGAGAATTGGGAAGGCATGGCGCTTTGCTAGAAGCCAACATTGTCTTGTAAATCGGTAAAAACGTAGTATTAGGTAGTACGTGTTCGGATAGTCCGACAACCGAATTTACTGCCAACATATCCGGGGATCTCATGGGTCGCTTCCCGAAGATTCACCGATGACGTATGACTCGCACTCTATTAATCTGGGATTAATTAGATGAGAGAGAAAATTAATCTGGGATTAATTACGGAGATATTTTATCTGGGATAAATTATTATTAAAAGAGAGAAAACGATTAATTTGGAATTAATCGATAAAATAATATATTCGATATATTATACGAAATTGGATTTCGACGCGGAATTGAAATTAGATTTTAATTCAGGCGAACGAGTTAATTTAGAATTAATTCGTTAGCGACGTGAATAGTAATTTTGCTAGGCAAAGTTATTTAATTACATTAGATTTTAATTCGTCGTAACGTAAAATTCGTTAATTTGGAATTAGCGAACTCGAGCCCGGGAGTGTTTGCGCGCATTCACATTTCGAATTGGAGTGCGGCCCATAAGTCACGTCAAGCGTCAAATCACTAGTCGCATCAAACGTCAAATCACTTGTCACTTTGAGTGATGTGATGTCTAGTCATGTGTGATGTGAACAGTAGATGGGAGTTGTTGGAAAAACTTTTGAAAGCTTGAAAGACATTTACCATTTTTAATATTTGGTATTTGACTTTTTTGGTTTTGTGTATTAGATATACAAAACAAATACAACAATTCACTCATTCTCTTCCTCTCTCCATTCGGCCAAGATGGCCTTCTCTCCCTCCCTCATTCTCGGCCTTAGAGGCCATTTTTCTTCTTTTGGTTCTTCAAAACCGAGCTTGGAAGAAGTATTGTGATGATTTTGTTGCAAAATCATGAGTGCTAGCACACATTAGAGTCCATACAAGGTGATAGGGAAACCCACTTGTGAGCTTGGAATCACCATTTGAGAAGCTTGGATCTTGGAGCATCAATGAAGCACACTTGGAGGTGATGACCGAAAATTGGAGGGGCAAAAACTGTAGAATGCCGAGAGCCATCTCAAAGGTAGAAAAAGTTTTGTTCTTCGTCGCATCGCTCAACCGCTCAATGTAAGTATTCCGCAACTTCTTTGATGTATTGCACATGTTTCATTGCTTTAATCGATCCTCGGGACCGTAGAAAACCCAACAATGGTATCAGAGCGATTAAAGCATGAAACTTGACCTTAGGGTGAAAATTGGGTAAATTGATTTTGAGCATGATTTAATTAAATTAATTGATTGAGTATGCTTAATGATGTTTAATTGAAGTTGTATTGGATCACCTTTTGGTTGGCTTGGCCGAATACCACATGCCCTAAATGTCTTGTATTATTTTTTTTTTTGTTTTTGATCATTGGATGAGTTGGAAAAAAATGGGTAATGTTGATTTGATTTAATTGGATTGAATTCGAATCGGATTTAAAATACCCAAAATGCCGAGACTACTATAGCATGAATATGTTTTTTATTTTTTGATTAAAATGTGTTGGACATGTTTTGATGTAGATAAGCATAATTAATTGTGTAAATTGATGTTTTAGAAATGTTAATTTGGGTGATTAAATATGGCATTACACTTTGAGTAATTAAATTGTGAATTTGGAATTTTGGAATTTAATTATGTTGGGCCAAATTTGGAATTGGGCTTGAATTGTTGTAATTGGGCTTATTGGGCTTGGTTGTACCAAGATGGGTTTAGGCAAATTGGTTGGTTCCAATTGGGCCCAAAACCTATCCATAAAGTCCAATTATGACTAATGGACCTTTAACTTTAATTGGGCCTAATGGGCCTAAATTGGTTTCTAGGCATATGGGTGATTCCTTTAAATGGGCTTTAGTCTTTGGGTTTGACCCATGTTGACCAAAAGTCCATGCCTTAAGAAATTAATTAAAGTCCATTGGACTTTAATTAAATTGACATTGGATGTTAATCGGGCTTTGAGACCCGTGAGGATTAGATTTAGAATATAAGTCGTAAAGGTTCGTTAATAAAATGTAATTTTAATTTGGAATTAAATAGTGAATTAGTATTAAATGCATATTAAATTGGATTTAATGTTGTAGTTTAATTTAATTCAAGAATTCGTACTTTGAGTACTTATTCACAAAATGAGTTTGACTCGCGCAAAATCAAATCGTTGTTTGAACATTGGATGGTCATTAATTATCAGATTAATTAATTGGATTAGATTGATTGATAACATGCTTGTGTGAATACATGGTTGCGATGCATGAATAATGTATATCGGATGGATATTAGATGGGTGGGGCAATTTTGGAAATTTTGTAATAAATTTAGATTTTATTAATTGGACCTGCGTGTCCAGCCTATTACCTCCTTGCTCTTTGTATTTCTCTTCTCACTTATTCCCCTAAATGTAAATGAGGTTTCTTTAGAAGTGTTATGTAACGGGTAGAAGTAATACTTGTGCTAGCGGGAGAGAGGAAAGTGAGAGATTTGATCTAGGATCAATGTGTTAAGTATCCATCCGCATATCATTATTATTTTTTTACGTACCTTATTATGTGTTTAGAATGCATGTTTAAGGGTGTATGATGATGAGACCTTAACAAAGATAATAAATTGGTTGCCAATTGCACGCGAAAAACCCTCATACAATATTAAGCGTTTTTCATTCCATTCAGTGATTCTTACTCAAGATCCAAGAATGGCATTGGTTTGTTGGCCAAAGTCAAGGCATTTGTCCGTCGAGGATGTGTTTGAATCATGAAGGCTTTGTTCCATATTGGTGTCTTGTCCAAGTTGTGATTTGTTGGCCAAAGTCAAGATCACTTCTTGTCCATCGACATTGATTACGAAGCTTTCCATGGTCAATGGGTTCCGCTTAACTGGGATCACTAAGTTTGTTGTGCCAAACCAAGCCAGGTTTAGTTGATTTAGAGGAAAAATGTTAGGCAATATATTGATATATTGGCAAATATAGGATATATGTTTCGGACTTGGATGTCCACCTACTGGATCTAGGAATTGGATGAGATCCAATTGATCTTAGAGATCTACCTAGTTAATTATCATACAATTTGTTGGCCAAAGTCAAGAGTTGTGTATTATTTAACGGGATCCTAGCCCACTAGGAAACAAGGTTTCCCGAGTACTCAACAGAGGGTTAGAGGCTCGCCAAAAAATAGTTGGAGGCAAGTATTAAATTTGCAATATTCATTTAGTAACTTGCCATACGCGCTCATTTCAAATTTATTCGTCAATTAAATTAATATATTAGTTGGACTAATAATATTAATTGTTGTTTTGATAAAACAGTTGGACTGTATTCAAACTAATTCATTATAGTTGATTATATAATTGGATTATAGTAATCAATATATTTGAATTAATCATTTCAATTAAATTTGATTTTATAATTGGATCATAGTAATCAATATAATTGAATTTAACCTATTATTATAGTTGATATTATTTGGACTATAGTAATCATTATAATAATAGTACCTAAAATCGTTGATTAAATAGTTGGACTATTAGAATCAAGATAAAATTGAAAGATTAGTGTTTAAAACATAATCTTGGGTGAAAATGTATTTAAACGACTTTAATTTTCAAATTGGGAATAAAATTTCAGGATGATCCTGGAAACTAATAAGTTACTTTATTTGATAAAATAACATATTATGCCTAAGTCAGGAGTTGAGCAAATAGTAGAACATGATATTTGGAATATTCATGTAATGATAACTTTAGTGCTTAATCTATTAAATTTACAAATAGACTCCTTAATTTCTTAATCAGAACTAAGGATTAGATCCTTATAGTATGATAGTGAAATTAAAGGATCTTCATAGATCTATCCTTAGATCTTAAAAGTACTAAATTGCAATAGTAAACACTTGGAGAGTTAATGGCTATTCTCAATGAGACAAAGCCAAAGTTTGCAATAAGGCAAGTAGCGCAAGTCGCATCTTATTTAAACATTCTAGAAGGCCAAGGCTTGGCCAAAGGCTTCTGGGTGTGGAAAGGGCAAAGGCAAAATCATTATAATCTTCTGGGAAGATAAATGACATATCCCAATATGTCTGCCTAAATTGTGGCAAACGGGATCGCGGAAGCGTGACTGCCGTTTGGACAAGGCAGACTTGAAGGAATTGAAGAACGAGCAAGGCTCTGACTTCAAATATGTTTGTCATCAACATGTTCGCTACTAGTATTAAAATTGGGTTTTAGATACTGGATGTGGTACATAAATATGTACTGGTGTGCAGAATCTGCTATGAGCAGGATACTGACTTCAGTTAAGATTAATCTGCGAATTATAGGACGAAAGTCGCTGTTTTATTCGTAGATACCTAAGTTTAGGAACTACCCTTCGGGTGTGTACTTAAATTAGGAAACTGTTAAAATGTAACTAGTTTGACTAGATACATTATCTCTATATCAGGGTTTAACCCGTTGCGGGTATACCTTTATATTCTAGAACACTAAAGTGTTTTATTTTATAAAGATGATATTGAGATAAACACATTAGATGTGAATAACAGTATTTATATTTTGAATATAAATAAATCTCAAACGTATAACATGACAAACAAATAGCTATAACTGATTTAATCAGTTGAGACTTAATGTGGCATTGTTGTCTGGGACACAATTAACAAGACTCGTATATCCACACTTTTGAAGAGTGGATACTAGGACAAATTTGATTTCATTCAAATAATGTCTACGAATCTAGTTTATTGGGCAAAGTGCCTAAAACATCTTTTACTTGGTAAAAGTGCAAATGCCATCGATCTGTTAGCCCTCGTTCATAGTGAAGTAAGTGGGCCCATGTCTAGCTAGGTAGAGGTGGATATGAATATTTCGTGACCTTTACGGATGTGGCATCGCGTTATGGTTATGTGTTTCCAAAGAAACATAAATCGGAAACTTTTAGAGTTTCGACACGAAAAGACAAACAGATCGGCTAAAGTATTAAACATCACGGTTAGATCATGATGAAAATACTTAAGTGATAAGTTTCTCGTATACTTGAAAGAGTATAGTATTCTTTCAATGAGGACTCCTTCCGGAACACGTCAATTTGACGGTGTATCCGAACGGAGAAACCGAATTTTTTGGACATGATAAGGTTAATCAATGAGTCGCTCTGAGCTACAATTTCCTTTATAAATATATAACAGTGCAGAACTTATTTAGAATAAGGTTCCATAAAAATCTGTTAGACATAATTTCATATTAGATATGAACATGAAGAAACCGTGTTTTTCATTCCTGAAGATTTGGGTATGCTAGGCATATGTTTGGATGATACTAAACTAAACCCATTCGGATAAGTGCCAATTGAAGGTTAATCCTAGGGATACCAAAATATAGTACTTATACAACTCACTAAAGAACAATTTAATTGTTGTTCACCATGCGGTTTTCCTAAGAGGAATACCGATATGCAGTGGTAAGTGGGAGGATAGTAAAACTCGATGAAAATCAGAGTAATACTATTTCAGGCACCGAATCTTAAAGGAAAACAAATAGTTAATCAAGGATGATACTATACCAATAATCTTCGAATACACAAGAACCGCGTAAGTCGGAGTGAGTCGAAAAGCAACCTGGGATATGGGTTTCTGATCTCACCTCATTAAGATGTCAATCTTATTGAGGAATATGAACTGACTACGTATGAGGAAGTGATAGAAGGTATCGACTCCCTTTTATGGCAAAGTGCCATAAAGTCCGAAATGGATTCCATGTATACCAACCAAGTTTGGATACTAGTTGTAGTACCGTAAGGCATTGTGCCTATTGGTACTATATAAGTCTTCAAGGAAGACATACATGGAAGGCAACATACCAACGTACTAAGCTAGGCTTGTAGCGAAAAAGGTATCGTTATCAAC
>SKCR01009956.1:0-22135 GCA_019454045.1 Zanthoxylum bungeanum
GAAGTCCGTGGTTGACCGATCAGGTCACCAAACTGCAAAACTCAAACACTGTTGGGTTGTGAGTCATAAGACTCAGTAAGTAATTATGTTCATTCCTTGAGCGTCATGCACACACAAATTCTGAATCCTGTTTTTATATTAACCTAGGCTGTGTACGTAACCATGCAATATTTACAGAATTTGAGCCAATCTGTTTATTACTTATTCATTTACAATCATATTACTTATCCTTTTTATTTGATCACACACACATATATTAAATCCTGTTTAATGTACACATTATCAAGCATATATACTATATACATCAAACTTTTATATCATTAACCTACATATCAGACCCATCACGCTTCCGCTACGCTAATCTAATTTCTCTGATATCTCAATACTGACCTACTCACTCTTTGCTAATCTAGTTCGGACATCTATTATAATTATCTTTCTTTTACTTCATTGAAATATCATCAAATCGGTAATATTAAAATGTTCTTTCTTTATGTAGACATATACCACACAATCATTCATCCATATAAGAGAAAGTAGAACGCAAATTCTATACAGCCAACTACATATTTCATGTCATTCTATATCATACGTATAAATGACATTAAGATCAAAGTTTACTTACACACACACACACATATATATATATATATATATCCACACATACCATTTTGTATAGCTGACGACATAACACACACAAACATCACCATTACCATAATATCTATGCCTGACTATATACTTTCATATGTATTCTTATAATAAGCATAATCTTTTTATATCAACTAATACACCTATTGTCACAATTGGAGATGACAATAACCTTATATGTTCTTATAATGTCGATAGTCTGAAATCTGGTAAAAAACTATTTGAAATGAATTTAAGAAACCTTTTTACTCTAAACAGAATTAGTTTCGAAATCCATTTTCGTAAAAACCATATCGATCAATCAGTATAACTCACTGGATGAAATATAAATGAGCGCCCAATGCCCAATCGCGCGCACAAATCGGACAATGAATGAACCGATCCCCTGCCGACAGAGGGTTGGACTGTACCATTTCTGATGGCTTAGACCCTAACAATCACCCTGGCGGAAACATATGATGAGTCATGAAAAACATAAATGCATACACCGATCTTCGGGGCGGAAACATAACACTAATTGATCATCTCAGCGGAAACACATCAAGAAAAACATAAAACGATCGCTGAGATGGAAATATATAAAAACATCATATCGTTTAATATCAAAAATAATATTGATATGCATCAAACAAAAATACAATTCTGTTGAAATCATTTCCCTCCCAAAACATAGATATGTGTAAGTCAAAAATAAATCTTTAATGCAGTGTTTTCAAAATACATACCGATCGTCCACTGCTCAGTCGCGCGCAAAGACTGGACAATGTACGAACCATGTCGACAGGGTAATGGGCCAGCCATTTTCCAATGGTCTGGACCTATAACAAGCGCCCCGGTGGCCAACCCGGAACGAAACATAAACGATCACCACGGAGGGTCCAAAACGTAAAACATCATACACCATGGCAGAAACACTTTATTTTTTATTTTTATTATTATTTTTTGAAAACAAACACCAAGTTATCAAAATATTTTTCAAAATATTTCACGATTCAGCCTATCAACATCATAGAACTTTTATATCTCGAGATATCTTGACTTCACATTACTTATTCGCATTCCTATATAAACCACATACTTCATAATATCAAAACCTATATTCATACTTAATCATATGTATACATTCTTATATTAGAATTCATACTTTATCATCTCATATAGCACTATACATCAACTCTTACTCATTTCTTAATCCATTTCTATTACGACTCAATACACATATGCATTTACTTCTCACATTGTTAAAATCATCTCAAACCATCAAAATCATATTAAAGTTATCATAACCTTTTCAAAAATATCAAATTATCTCAAAATCGTCGTAATTCAAAATGAGTCCAACCATCACAAATGTCTCACCCAAAGCTTATCCCTCTTATGAGTCTAGTTTCGGTAGAATTTTACGGTGTATCAATTGGAGGTCTAAAATTTATTTAACGGCTAAAACAGTAGGAACTATTCAGACTACGCTGCTACACAGAACTTACTAACTAATATCTTTACTCACTGCCCTAATCGTCCTTTTTAATTCAGGCATTTCTAGTATGCATTTTAACATTACAAACACACATTTTCATGTCTAAAGCACAGCAAAACCCAGCCCCCTTCATTGCCGAAATCAGCGCCAAAATCAAATCATTATTTTATCCATTTTACAGTCTAATATTATCAACAGCATCCCTGTCAACACTAAGAACATTTATTCATAACACACCCATTCAATTTCATAAGCCCTAATTCAAGTAACTTCTAGGGTTTTCTAAAATGCAAATTACACTTCATAATACATTCCTCTCCATGACATTACCTACATCAAATTCGAATCCCTAAATTTTTAGGGCTACAGCCGCTCCCTCCTGCTTCTCTAATCCGTTCAATTTCTTTACATTTCCTACACTGTCGTAATCCCAGCTCAGATTTCTTAAACACATAAATGCATGAATGTTTGTTAGTATACTAATTTGGGTTCCAATTTAATTACTTATCCTTTTCATAATCAAATTTCAAAATTTTCCCCAACCACCTAGGGTTCTGCCGTTACTGCCTCTTCCCCTTAATTATTTGTATTTCTTTCAATTTCCAAAATTAAAATCAGATTTAAGTACTTAATTCTTCCTCCAATTATTTCATCTGTTCCTTTACCTAATTATTTACCAAAATTTACGAAATTCATCTCAAAACCTATATAACAAAGTCAATCAATACTCAAGGAAATCTAAGCCATAGTGTACTTACTTGTCCATGAATGAAATCAAATTCTAATTACAGAATTCCTCTTCTCAGCAACCCCTAGAGCTTCCTTTTGTGCCATTTTCACTTTCGTTGCTGGATAATGAAGTAAGTGGCGACGAGAAGAAAGCTAGAAGGGCTGAACGCGCGCCACGTGAGCGTGCCAAGCAAGAAGGCTGCGGCGATTCCGGAGAGGGACAAGCCGGAGACCAAAATCGGAGAGCCTAAGATGAAGATGACGATATTGCTTAGAAGAGCGGACTGCCACGTGGGCTGAGACGATTGGACCAGGTTCATGGCTTCTGATACTACGCCTTGCAAGGAAGGAACAGCATAGGCTCTGTGAAGCAACGACATCTTACTGCTGTTGTTTTTGTAATTGGATTTGGATTTGGAAATGTTAGGGTTTGTGAAATTGAGAAATTTGAATTTGGGGATTTTGTGGTGGAATGAATGTGGGAAACGTAGGGGAGGAAATGAAGGTGATTTGATGTAGATTATTGTTGACATTTTTCTTTCTTTTCGATTTTCTCTCTCTTTCCTTTCCTCTTCTATTCTGCTTCTTTTCTCTTTCTTCTCCATTTTTCTTTCTGTTTTGCCGTGACTTCCCCCAGTGTATGGGTGATTTGTTTAAGTGTGTGTTATTCTTTATTGGGTTATTTACGTTTCACTACTAAAGTTATGATCAAATAACAATTGGGTACTATGAATATTAACATATTATATTTTACTACTAAACTTATAAAAATTTAACATTTTACTGCTTTTCCATCCAAACCGTTAGTTGACCATGACATCATATTGACATCCTAAGGATAAAAGAGTCTTAACACACACATTATTATAAATTATAAATATTCTAATCAACGGTGGTAATTGTACGGCTGAATATTGTAAATAATGATTTTTGAGTATATCTATTTTATTGTTATACTTTAAAGTATTTTGGTTATTATGAGAATTTTAATTATTAAATTATTTGGTAAATTAAATTCTTTATTTTATTTGGTTATATGATAATTTAGAGATTGGAGTATTTTTATAAATGTGATTGTTGATTGTATTTCTTTATTGTTATATATAAGATTTAGATATGTTTTTAAAGGGTATAATTATAATTTTCACTTTTATTTTATTTGGAGGATAAAACAGTCTTTTTAAAGGTCAACTGACGGTCAACTAACGGTTTGGATGGAAAAGTAGTAAAATGTTAAATTTTTATAAGTTTAGTAGTAAAATGTAATATGTTAATATTCATAGTACCCAATTGTTATTTGATCATAACTTTAGTAGTAAAACATAAATAACCCTTCTTTATTTTATACGTGTGTGTGCTTATATAAAAGCAAATGAAAAATCTAGATTTATGGATATTATTTAGGTGTGTGAATAATACATGTGTATATATATCTAGAAATATCTAGAATTATTATTATTAATATGGTAATTCTCAATTCAATCTCTCAAGTTTAATTATTATTGACTTATAATTAATTTATTGAAAAGTCCCCTTATATACTAAAATTGATCTCGCGTTCGGACGCGACCTCACACACGAAAATAAAATTTACACTAATATTCTAAAATAATCCGGGATGTTATAGTTTTATGCAGCTTTATGAATCAATATTTTCATATAGAATATAATAACGTCAAAATATCCATATAACTGATCTCATTTACTAGGAAAAAACTTTATTTGATTGAATTCCCTTGGAAGCACTAGCAAACAACCAAAAATCCAAAGCCACATAGTTCTTGATATTTACCAATCATACATCTAAGGCCGGAGAAAATCTTCTGTACAACAGTGGTACCATGTCATTCATGCAACAAGCCAATCATCCACTGCCACGCGTGCTAAAAAGTAAAAATCAACTAAAAAATAGGTAAATAAACTCTACATGTCAGTGGATGATTGGCTTGTGGTACCACATCACTCATACCACTGTTGCACCAAAGAATCTCTCCTAAGGCTGAGACTGAAAGGCAAGTGACGAAGAGAGTTTGTGAGGTAGGATATACATAGTATATCAATCATTCTTGCACATTTACTTGTCAAATTTTAGAGTTGAAAAAAAAAAGTATTACCACAAAAAATACCGGTGAATAAAATACGGAAAATTGAAATGTTTACCGTAATGCAAGAAAGGTATGTAATTTCTGGAATTATTTTATCCCAAAGATATGCCAATGTCGTACATCTATAATCAGATGATTGATTTAACAGTCTAAAATTTTCAAATCATAATTTCGTAGTTAGAATTAGAACTAGGAACCTATAATTTTCTTGTTAATATAAAAAAATTATTAATTAATATAATATAAATAATGATAACATAAATTAATGTATTTATCGAAATTTAAAGTTTATATTAAAATTTATCTTAATTTATTTAAAATATATTATACAATTTGATTTCGGATTTGGTGGGTAAATACATGTAGAGATTTTCTCATATATTTTTATAAAGTGTGCATAGGCGCTTGTCAAATATACGTGATTGATGAAGATGTATGTTTTGAACGCTCAACGATCTAAACCTAAACCAAACCTAAGGTATGCCTTTCACAATTATAAATAAAACTACATATATGTAGGAGAAATTGGGGTGTTTCACAGCTTGCATATACCATGAATAGCCAAGGCATTTAGCATTCTTAGGTGAAAAGCTAAAAACCGTAGACTATATAGTCTATAAGACAAGGTACTCTTAAGATGTCCCAATCGTATATCCAGTAAACTAGCGAGATATGTCCATGTTGTAGTCCTATTTTCTCACACACTATTGTAAGTGAAGAAATTTCTCAAGTGATTCAAAATTTAGGGAGTGCACAAAAGTCCGAACCTAACTGATATTTTTAAATCAAGACTATAGACATTTAAAGTTTTTAATGATTTTTTTATATTTTTAATATCAAAATATTTTAAAGTTAGTTTTTTTTAAAAAAAAAAAAAAAAAAAAAAAACTAAATCATGTTCTAAAGTTTTTCCCCCGCAAATTGTCATCCCTAATTCACATTAAATAGATATAGTGAAAACCCGCCAATTAATAAGATATTATTTTTTTTAGATTACCAATTTCAAAATCCTGATCTCTCAAAGTTTTATTCCCTTACTCCTCGCATCAAGGTCCAGGCCTCTCAAAGTTGCTTTCTAGTTCCCCTCAAGGTTTAGGTCCCTAATATCTCACGATTTTAATATTAAGTTTAAGTCCACCCAAAACATTTTTTATTAATCAATGATGGTTTTATATTATGTGAGAAGTGGAGAAATTTCTCAATTGATTCACATTATCACATGTCGTGGTGACTAGTTTACTAGCAAATATTATCCACTCTAAAGTCATGGACCCTCAAGGTTTAGTTCCCGTGACTAAGGTTGGCACTAAAACGGGATGTATTAGGATTTTTGAATTTCTGTCTTATTTTGTTTATACAACCCAAACAAAAATCATCTCAGTCCATTCCTTTTTAGAAGAAAAATTCGTCATGTACCATCTCTTATCACGTTAAATCCTGTATTCTTTTATTAAATCATGTCACATTCTATTAAAATTATCCCAATTAAATTTTCAGACATTTTTTTATCCCACCCCATTTTTAGATTATAACATAAAAATATATTTTCAATCTTATCCTGAATGAGACACGATGGAGAAATTATGAGTATCCTACTCCTGGCCCCTCGCAATTCCTATGTGATAACTCTCCCTACATAGAATTAAGGATAATCATCTGTAACACCCTGCCAGAGGCAAAATGCTACTGCATGAGACAAGATTGATCTATCTTCATAAGCCTCTAAATTTACAAAAATCTGGTACGATGTATCCTAAAACTGGATAACCTGAATCTCAATCCAGCATCAAAACGAACCTGAAATAAACATCATATATCGAAATCATTACCTAAGGGCTCATGCCCATATCATCTATCAACACTCAGGGCTCTGTACCCACAACATCATAAGCAATCAAATCATTTACTTAATACAGACGACATGCTCAGCACGACAAACAAAATAATAAATCAAATATCATAAACTTCTAAAACTTCTCGCATGACACTTGCGAATGTGACTCACGTCTCGAGCATGACTTCTAAAGCTGGTGTGATTGATGTGTCATAAGCTAACCTGCAAAACTACAAACTGATTTGATGTGAGTTATAAAACTCAGTAAGTAACAATGCTCATGCAACAAAAAAACATAAAGTCAAGCATAATATGAACTTTTCAACATTACCAAGTTACAAATTCAGCTTTATCAACTTTTAACTAACCTTTTATCTATTACATACGCAATCCTCATACCTATTTACATAAATATGTGCCAATCTAAAAGCTAAAAAATTCAAAGCACGCAAGGGAAGAATTCAAATATCACAGAGCGCATCATTTAACATCAAATCAAATTTCAATCACTTGAAAATAGTCATATATTTATACTTTTATCATGAATAAACATCATTGAAATATCAAACAAACTTTCTTCTATTCGATTACAAACTATCTTTCAGTTCCAATAGCTTTACAACGACTTAACATTCATGATTTAGATGCATTCCTTATCATGCTTAACCACTTCAATTTCTATACAAATAAATCACATACATAAACAATAGCAACCTATTCATATACAGTATTTATACATAAGCTAATATCAAATAAGAAATCACGCTTTGCCCCAATTGCCGATTCCATATAACAAACTTATACATATCTTAACATCAAACACATATATAAAATATATGTTCATATACTTGTACATTTACTTATTCATTTACTTACATGTAATCTTATCATTACAAGTTCATACCCTTATTACATCTATACATACATATAGACGGTATGCTCATCAAACATTTCACTTCACATCAAGCATTAACAAAAATTCATATATACATGTGGCGGTCGATAAACTTAATTATACGTAATCTCGTATCTAGTACCCAAAATCAGCATTGACAGCCTTTATGTTTTGGAAATTTCTTTCCCACCATTCATTGCATAAGAATCGATCTAATCTTTCCTCCGCCAGATTGATCTAAACCGATAATTAGACCATGTGAAAGAATACCATTTACACCATCTTGATCCACCAAGGGCATACCGTCCCAATGTCACTACCAATCCCCTACCCACTCATGTTGTACCTCCTCCTGCCAATATAAACATGATCGAGCCGTCATTGTCGAGTTATTTGATCAAACTATAGAAAGAGGCCCGTCTTATCATCTGTATGATAAAAGATGAAACAAAGCTTCTCCCATTTTTCCAAGGGTCATCGATCTAAGATGTTGTAGGAGCTTCCAATTATGAATAAAAGTTGGAGGAAGTTAGATCTCGGTAGAATAAATTTAGAAAAAGGAACCTGTCACATCCAGAAATTAACCTAAGTTAGAGAAGTGTTTTGAGAAGCTTGATAAGTTTTCTACAACATTTCAACAAGAAAAAATCAAGATTGGATCTTGGAGTGAAACTTGCTTGCATTGAAATCAAGGTTGGATCTTGGAATCAAGCTTGCTAACCTTGGAGGTTCTCCAACCATTTTAACAAGGAGAAGGAGATTGGATCTTTGTGTCAATCTTATTATGTAAGTTTGAACTTCTCTTAATCTATGTTACTCATTAATGAGTTTTTCATTAGTGAGACATATGGTGATGAATTATATATTGGATACATGATTACATAGCTTAATGTTCAAATAAGACTAAAACAATTTGTTATAATGATTTGGAAGTATAAACACAAGTCAAAGATGTTCATGTTGGACATAGAACAATTAATAAGAGTTTTGAACTCAAGATTAAAGCTTAGAGCTCTTGCTACAATTCTAGAATCACTCGACCACATTTGGGTGAATTAGAATTGTTCATGAGACATTTTCTAGTGGGATTTAAAATTGGTTTGTGTTTAGATTCAAACAAATGCATATATTTTTTTAGAATTCATGTATGTAAGTTGTATACCATATATTGTGATGGTTATGATGATAAATTGGATTTTAGGTGTATTTGAAGTATTAGGAGGAAATTGAAAGTTTTTAGTCTATGTTTGAATTTGAAAAATTCTCACCCTAAATAAGATTGGATCACTTCTAGCGGGATTGAACTATACAGACTTTATGGACAAACTTTCCTTTCTATAACCGACTTTCGTCTCTGTTCGACCAGTTGATCTCAAAGTCAGGTAGGCTTGTACCATTACGCTTACGAGCAGAATCGTCAGCTTGAGCCTAGTTAGACAGAGGCTCTATCAAAGGAATATTCAGGTTGCCCCATAATCCCAATCTTTTTGTTTATTGATTCTTCATCGTCAGGTACTGTTCACTTCCCTGCCATTCTTGTAACTGTCACCTGTAATTTGCGCATGTGTTTCTGCACCCCTATCTGAAAAAGCTTTCCTAGACGCGGGAACCTTCCTTATGTCTTTGTAGCATTGATGCTCAGTTCTATTCTCCCACACACCCGCTTTTGCAAGGCTAGCTAGGAGGGAGGTGCTTTTTTGGGTTTAGTTTGCCTAGATAGGAAGTATCGCCACTTTATTGAAAAGGTTCATGAGCATTGCGGCATCGTGAGACTGCCTAGGGCAGCGTCGCGACTCGAACCTTCGAGTGTCGCCACACCGAGCATCAGACCTAGGCGCGTCATAATGCCCAGAATTCCCTGTCGTGATGCAGTGACGTTCAGCTGTAGAGTTACTCTCGCAATTTGGAGCGTCATGATGTGACGAGCTGAACGACACTGAAACTTTATTTTCTCCGTTCTTGAGTTTCTGGACTCTTATTTGGTCCCCTTTTTTTCCTATGGACTCGTATCGAAATGTAGTTTTACATAAAATATTTTAAAATACACTCATGCTATATATCAATGGGTTAGACCCACCTCCGCTGCGGGGCACCGATCTGACCCTAAGGGTTCCAAAACTGACCCAACAGATTTAACTCTTAAATCATCATCTTTCCATTTCTAGAAAATCTCAACTTCCTCTGGTTCCATATCTTCAGATAAAGTAAGGAGCCAAAAACCCTCTAACATATATCCTAATTTCTCAGATCCGAGGACAATCCTCAAATCCAAGTCCTAGTCTGCAAAGTTCTCAGCGCATCAAGTTCACGTTCGTCACGATATGAGGCTGATTTCTGGTGCGATTAGAACTCCAATTTCTTTATAAAAAAAAGTTCTCATCAGCCCTTATAAAAGAATAAGTTTGGCTTAAACCTAAAAATACCATACTTTGAGAGACCACAAAGCAGAAAAGAATACCCAGAACAAGACAAGAATCATAGTCTTATTCCGAATTGAGGATTGAAGTGTAGGACCTGACTGCGAGTTTTTCTTCATTTTCTCTTTCTGTTTATTTCTTATTAGTTATTGTTTTGTATTAATGAATTATTTGAGCTTAATGAACATTATGTGAAACTAATTTATTATTCTAGGATTATAATGGATCCAATGCATGATACTTAATTAAATTGCATCTTTTTATTCTTTTGAGGTTGCGATTGGATTCTTTATTATTCTATGTTCTTATTGTGTTATCTTGTTTGATCACTAATAGGATAGTTGTGGTAAACTCTAAGGAACTTGAAAATTTGAATTTGGGTTTAGCTTTAGGAATTAATAGCGTGTGACCGTATTCTTAAAATCGAATTTCGTGCAGGATAAGAATATACCTACAAAGCATACATAATCAATATTAAAATTTGAACATAATGAATTTGACTTAAATTAATTATCATAAGAATATAGGTATTGAATTAAGTTGGGCGTGTCTAACTGACCATCGGAATAGGCTTATAGATAATTTTGTGTTATAGGTTAGTAATCCATAATTACTCAAATGAATGAAGAGTGCATAAAGTTACAACCCTAAGTTTTTACTTCCATAAGGTTTTCCAAATTACTTTATTTTTCAGTTTAGTTTTTTAATTAATTAATCACCCAACTCCATTATATCATTAACCCATTTTGTTTGGTCTTATAAAAGTAGGTTTAGTTCCAAGAATTAATAGGATTAATAATAAGTTCATGTGGGTTCTATATCTTTTATATTACTTTAGTGATATGTTCGCTTGTGTAACGTGTAAAATTGTGAATAGTTAACACCCAAAGTCTTTATTTTCTCTCTCAGAAACCTGCCACAATTACGCGCGCCTTATGCAGCGGCGCATGAGGCCCAATGCGGCCTGGACGAACGGCACGTGGCCCACACGCGCCGGAAAATTTGTTCGTGCCGACTTCCCGAGTCTTCCTCCGTGATTTCCCGACCATTCCGAGTAGTAACGGACCTCCGAATCTTAATTTTCATTTAAATTATTATAATATTCGGTTTATGCATGTTATGTATTTTAGAACGGTAAATAACTTTAAAGTATGATTGATTTACATGTTTGGACCATATTAATGATTACCTTGTGGTTAGAAGTGAACGATGGACTTTATCGGAGAATATGATAGAGTAAGATTGTGTGCGGGAATTATTGTGAACCCGAGATTTGAATTAGTGATGTTGAATTGAATTGTGATTGTTGGGAATTGAATATGGATGTAATTCGATGATTATGGGTTGTATAATGGATGTCTGTATTATAGACGGAACCTTGCTGAAATTTCGTTAGGATTACGAAAGCGATCGAATCACGGTTCTTGCATATTCTTTCATCTATTTTAGTCGGGATTATGTTCCTTATAGTTGATTCTTTTGTCTCTTAGGTGATTGTGATACAGTAAGCGGGGACAATCTTGCTGCATAGTTCCTTTATCTGTAGTCAGCTCGCCAGGTGCGTGGATAAGCTTGTAACATTGATATTTTCCAAAGTATATAATATATATGTTTTCTTAAAAGAATTTTCAAGGTAATGCATTAAATGATTTTTGTTTTAGAAAGTTTATATTTTGCTATAAAGTATGGATCGAATATTGATTATGTTGAAATCATATTTTTGTGATATATGAGAAACTTGCATGATTTGAGATATATGAGCATGTGTTTTAGAAGTGATTTTTATGTTAGGATGCACCCCGTGTACTTATATGTGCCAGATTATTTGCCGTGAGACGAGGTCTCATGTTGCCAGTTTTTGCTCCGGATGCCAGTTATTGCCGTGGGGATGCCTCATGTTGTCAGCTTTGCTGTATTGTCACGAAAGTGTGCATATAGATGAATAAACAACTTTATTATTACAGAGTATTCTTGAGCAGAATGAGTTTTATGAGAAATGAGATTTATGATTTCAAGTAAATGTTTGAAATATAGATTTAATGTTTTATGTATTTATTTATATTATGAAAGACTTATCTGATCCACCTTGTTACTTGTTTATCCATGGCACTAAGCTGAGATCCATTGCACTAAGCGTGAGCTTACCCCTTTCTTTAACATTTCAAGTTTAGCAGATTAGTAGATCATTCTTTTTCATCTGCTGTTTCATCATTATTTCCTGCCAGTAGAGAAAGTTGTGCCAACAGTAGAGTGTCCTTGTTATGTATTGATATTATAGTTCTAGATATGTCATTTTTGAGAGAACTTGTTATTTGATTATATGTACTGAGCCTTTATTGATACTGAGAGTATTTATATTTTATTATGGATATTCTTTGAGTTGGATCATAGAGACCCTATTTTTATGATGATATTTTTAGTTTTAGATTTTTCCTTGTATTTGGAGGATTAGTCCATATAACATGGGAAAATCTGTCCGTTTCAAGTCTCCGTCACACCCCTATAGGGTAGAAATCCCAATTTTCGCAATTGAGTTGGATCATGGAGATCCCAATTTCGCAGAAATCCCGGTAAGAAACTTTTAATGCTTTTTCTTGATTTCCCGTTGATTCGGGACTCCGATTGACGAACCGTCAGCGGCATTAGAACCTGGAGGGGGAGACGGACGCTCGGCCTAAAGAATTTATAGAATTCGACCGGCACGTGGTACTCACGCCTGCCTTCTGTGGTGGCACGTGAAGCCCACGCGCGGCCTGGATGAACGGCGCGTGGCCCACACGCGTCGGACAATTTATCTGCGCCGACTACCCGAGTTTTCCTCCATGATTTCCTGACCATTCCGAGTAGTAACGGACCTCCGAATCTTAATTTTCATTTAAATTATTATTATATTTGGTCTATGCATGTTACGTATTTCGGAACGGTAATTAACTTTAAAGTATGATTAAATTACATGTTTGGACCATATTAATGATTACCTTGTAGTTAGAAGTGAACGATGGACTTTATCGGAGAATATAATAGAGTAAGATTGTGTGCGGGAATTATTGTGAACCCGAGATTTGGATTAGTGATGTTGAATTGAATTATGAATGTTGGGAATTGAATATAGGGCGTGACGGAGACTTGAAACGGACAGAGTTTCCCCTATAATATGGACTAATCCTCCAAATACAAGGAAAAATCTAAAACTAAAAATATCATCATAAAAATAAGATCTCCATGATCCAACTCAAAGAATATCCATAATAAAATATAAATACTCTCAGTATCAAATAAAGGCTTAGTTCCTATAATCAAATAACAAGTTCTCTCAAGAATGACATATCTAGAACTATAATATCAAAACATAACAAGGACACTCTACTGTTGGCACAACCTTTCTCTACTGGCAGGAAATGATGATGAAACAACATATGAAAAAGAATGATCTACTAATCTGCTAAACCTGAAATGTTAAAGAAATGGGTAAGCTCACAGTTAGTGCAATGGATCGCATCTTAGTGCTGTGGATAAACAAGTAACAAGGTGGATCGAATAAGTCTTTCATAATATAAATAAATACATAAAGCTTTAAATCAATATTTCAAACATTAACTTGAAATCATAAATCTCATTTCTCATAAAACTCATTCTGCTCAAGAATACTCTGTAATAATAAAGTTGTTTATTCATCTATATGCACACTCTCATGACAATACGACAAAGCTGGCAACATGGGGCATCCCCACGGTAATAACTGACATCCGGAACAAAAATGGCAACATAAGACCTCGTCTCACGGTAAATAATCTGGCACATATAAGTACACGGGGTGCATCCTAACATAAAAATCACTTCTAAAACACATGCTCATATATCTCAAATCATGCAAGTTTCTCATATATCACAAAAACATGATTTCAACATAACCAATATTCGATCCATACTTTATAGCAAAATATAAACTTTCTAAAACAAAAATCATTTAATACATTACCTTAAAAATTCTTTTAAGAAAACATATATATTATATACTTTGGAAAATATCAATGTTACAAGCTTATCCACGCACCTAGCGAGCTGACTACAGATAAATGAACTATGTAGCAAGCATGTCCCCGCTTACTGTATCACAATCACCTCAGAGACAAAAGAATTAACTATAAGGAACATAATCCCGACTAAAATAGATGAAAGAATGTGCAAGAACCGTGATTCGATCGCTTTCGTAATCCTAACGAAATTTCGGCAAGGTTCCGTCTATAATACGGACATCCATTATACAACCCATAATCATCGAATTACATCCATATTCAATTCCCAACAATCAAAATTCAATTCAACATCACTAATCCAAATCTCGGGTTCACAATAATTCCCGCACATAATCTTACTCTATCATATTCTCCGATAAAGTCCATCGTTCACTTCTAACCACAAGGTAATCATTAATATGGTCCAAACATGTAAATCAATCATACTTTAAAGTTATTTACCGTTCTAAAATACATAACATGCATAAACCGAATATTATAATAATTTAAATGAAAATTAAGATTCGGAGGTCCGTTACTACTCGGAATGGTCGGGAAATCACGGAGGAAGACTCGGGAAGTCGGCGCGAACAAATTGTCCGGCGCATATAGGCCACGCGCCGGTTGGATTCTAAAAATTCTGGAGACTGACCGTTCGTCTCCCCCTCCCGGTTCCAATGCCGCTGACGGTTCATCAATCAGAGTTCTGGATCAACGGGAAATCAAGAAAAACCATTAAAAGTTTCTTACCGGGATTTCTGCGAAAATTGGGAGTTTCCCAAGATGAAACTACCACCAAAATATTCTTCTCGTCGATATCTACTCTTTTCCTAAAAGACCCGATTGAGAACAGATCCAAATAGGAAGGATTGGGGCCAAATCTCTCTTTTTTCTCTCTTTTTCTTTCTTTTCTCTCTCTCTGTGTCACGCCTATCCTCTCTGTTTTTTTTTTAAAGGTGGCTGATATGTTTGTAAAGAATGAAAAGTAAAATTAGATTTTCCTTTTTCTTTTCTATATACTCACATGGAAAATAACAATTGTCTCCCTAAACTAGTCCCCAACATCATTTTTAATTCCAACTTTAATAAACCTAACAATTTAGTCCTTAAATTTCTAACACCCATAGTTATTAATTAAAATAAATAAATTGGGGTGTTACAACTCTCTCTCCCTTAAAAGAAATTTTGTCCTCAAAATTCACATACCTGAGGGTGGAAACAAGTGAGGATATTTATTTCTCATGTCTTCATCACGCTCCCAAGTAGTTTCCGCTTTCGAGTGTTTACCCCATAAGACTTTCACCAATGGAATAGTCATATTTCTCAGCTGTCTCAACTCTTTAGCTAAAATTCCCACTGGTTCTTCTGTATATGTCAAGTTTTCTCTCAACTCAACTGGTTGCTCCTGTAAAACGTGGGAAGGATCTGATCTGTACTTCATCAATATGGACACGTGGAAAACATTGTGAATCTTCGACAACTCTGGTGGCAATGCTAATCTATAGGCAACTGGTCCAATCCGTTCCACGATCTCATATGGCCTAATAAATCAAGGACTCAACATAGAGCTCTGCTAACTTGTTCAAAAAATAATCTACTCTGACATGTAGGAAATGATCTGATTTAGTCAATCTGTCAACAATCACCCATACCGAATCATGTCCTTTCTTCGTACGAGGCAGTCATGACACGAAGTCCATAGTGATGTGTCTCAACTTCCACTCGGGAATAGGAAGAGATTGCAAAGTACCTGCAGGATGCTGGTGCTCTGCTTTAATCTGTTGACACGATAAGCACTTTGATACAAATTCTGTTATCTCATTCTTCATGCCTTTCCACCAATAATTCTCTTTAAGAGTTCTATACATCTTAGTGCTGCTTGGATGCATAGAATAAGCAGAACAATGGGCTTCTTCCATGATCTCTCTCTTCAAGCTCTCAACTTCAGGCACACATAATCTATCTCCATACATCAATGTACCATCATCTCTAAGCGAGAAATCTGAACGTTCTTCCTTTTTCACTTCATCGATGATTTTCAACAAGCGAGCATTTTGAGTCTAAGCTTCTCTAACTCTCTCTACTAATATAGGCCTTACTTTAAGAGTTGCTAATAGAGATCCTGAATCACCAACTGATAAGTCAACTCTCAAAGATCTGAGTTCTATAATCAATTGCAACCGTAGGACTTCCATATGAGCTAAACTACCTGAGGACTTCCTACTAAGAGCGTCTGCTACTACATTAGCCTTACCCGGATGATAGTCGATTATACAATCATAATATTTCAATAACTCGATCCATAGTCTCTGTCTCATATTCAACTCCTTCTGCGTGAGTAAATACTTGAGACTCTTGTGATCTGTGAAGATCTGACATTTTTCTCCATACAAGTAATGTCTCCAAATCTTCAGTGCGAACACTACTGCAGCTAACTCCAAATCATAAGTATGATAATTCAATTCATGAGGCCTAAGATGTCGAGAAGCATAAGATATCACATTCCCATGCTGCATCAACACACAACCCAAACCTTTTCTTGAGGCATCACTGTACACCACATATCCACCACTGCCTGATGGAAGAGTAAGCATTGGAGTAGTTGTCAAATACTTCTTAAGCTTATCAAAGCTTTGTTGACGCTCGTCAGTCCACTTAAATTTTGCATTCTTCTCCAAAAGTTTCGTCAACGGCGCTGCAATGATAGAAAACCCCTGAACAAAACATCGATAATAACCTGTTAATCCCAGGAAACTTCGTATCTCGGTTGCATTGGTAAGAGGTTCCCAATTAACTACTGCTTCTATCTTATTGGGATTTACTAAAATGCCATTTGCAGAAATGACATGGCTTAAGAATACAATTTTGTCAAGCCAAAACTCACACTTGCTAAACTTGGCATATAACTGCTTCTTCCTCAGAGTCTGTAAAACGATTCTTAGATGTTCTTTATGCTCATCTTCGCTACTAGAATACACTAAGATATCGTCAATAAATACAATGAAAAACTCATCCAAATAATGTTTGAACACCCGATTCATCAAGTCCATAAAGCGACTAGTGCATTAGTTAACCCGAATGGCATTACTAAAAACTCATAATATCCATAATGGGTTCTAAAAGCTGTCTTAGGTATATATGTTTCCTTCACTTTTAGCTGATGGTACCCGAATCTCAAGTCTATCTTGGAAAATACCTTGGCCCCCCGCAATGGATCAAAAAGATCATCGATCCGAGGTAAATGATACTTGTTGTGAATGGTAACCCGATTCAACTGCCGATAATCTATACACAATCTCATGGAACCATATTTCTTCTTCACAAATAACACTGGTGCACCCCATGGTGAAGAACTAGGCTTTATAAAGCCTTTATCTAGCAGTTCTTGCAATTGTACCTTCAACTCTTTCAATTCTACAGGAGCCATCCTGTAAGGAGCAAGTGATATAGGGGCTGTACCAGGAATTACGTCGATGCTGAAATTAACTTCCCGGTCTGATGGTAAACCATGTAGTTCATCTGGAAATACATCAGAAAATTCTCTCACAACAGGAATCTCATGTGATTCTGATGTACCCATACTAGTATCTACTACGTGAGCTAAATAGACATCACAATCTTTCCTTAACAAATTACTGGCTTGTATTGTAGATATCACATAGGAAGGAACAAATCGTCTCTCCCCTCTAAAGGGAAATTTTTACCCATTCGGACCTTCAAACTCCATAACTTTCTCATAACAATTCACTGTCGCACGATGATAGAATAACCAATCTATACCCAAAATGACATCGAAATCGTGTATCTCCATGCAAATCCAATCTCCTAACAACTCATGCGCACCAACATGGATTACACATCCTCTATAAACTTGCTTAGCAATAATGAAATATCCGACAGGAGTAGCAACAACTAACTCACAATCTAGCACACTTCATTCCCTATCGGCATGAAATGCAAATGATTTCAAAACAAAAGAATGTGTAGCATCAGGATTAATAAGTATTCGGGCCTTTCGACCAAAGATATACATCATACCAGTGATAACCTCTGGCACTGCCAAAGCTTCCTGCTGCGTCATAGCGAACACTCTTGGGCTCTAGGTTTGCTAGTCTGACCACATGGAGCAACTCTACTCTGAGCACCCGAACCCATGTGAGCTCCAGAAGTTTGACCACGAACCCCATTCTGACCATAATTGCCTCTAGAATTCTAAGATGAAGGGTTAGATGTCCTCTGAATCTGTCCACTGTCATCATTAACATTAGGACAATCTCTCTTCAAGTGGCCCACTTCTTCGCATAAAAAACAACCTTTGGTACCCAACCTGCACTCTCCAGGATGATTCTTCCCACAAGTAGCACATGGTGGAAATCTTCTATCTCGAGTTTGGCCTTGCTGAACACTAGGTGTCACACCAGGTGGAGCTCTCACTGAACTCTGACTAACTATAGATCTACCTTGTTTCTGTAACTGCCCAGAACTTATCTGATAACTACCACTAGGTCTTGAGTCTCTGCCTTTCTTACTCTGATTTCCTTCTCCAAAAGATCAATGCTCCATATTTCTCTTCCTCATCTGATAATCTAGCCCAAATTGTCATTCTCTTTCTGCAAACTCTGCTTTTCTAGCAAAATCCGCCATCTCTGTCAAAATATTAATAGGAAACAATCTGATCATGGATCTCAATTCTGCATTCAGACTGTTCAAAAAATGATCATTCTTGCCATGTTCATGGTCCTTTAAATGTGGAACAAACTGCACCAACTCATGGAAGACAGTGTCATACTGATTTACTGTGCGGTTACCCTGAGTCAACCTATAGAATTCTCTCATCTTCTCATCCATAAAAGCAGAATTCATATAATTGCCCATGAACTCCCTCTTGAACTTTTCCCAAGTCAACACATTAGTCTCTGAGAATTTACCCCTCACACTCTTCCACCATTTATCAGCATGCTCAATCAAAAGTCGATACACATGGTGACATTTCTGTTCGTCAGTCAATCTCATAAGCTCAAAATCCTTCTCAATTTTGTCCAAGAAATTCCCAGCTACTATGAGATCATTCTTTCCATCAAACTCAACAGCTCTATTTTTTTTTTTACTCTTTTAGCAATGTTATCTTCATTTACTATAGGAGCTACCTAAGCTGGACCATGACCTCATGCTGGAGGGTAGAAATACGGATAAGGGTAAGCACTAGGAGGAACATTCGGTGGAACACCTGCTGGCGGAGGAGCATAATAAGGTGGAGGGTGTTGTGGAGGTGATGGAATATTTCCCTGAGGTGCTGCAGGGGCGAGAGGAACATCACTGCTTGGAGGATGATGCACTGGGGTACTATCTCCGAAAACCGAGTCTAGCCAATCTCCTACAATAGGGTTAGGGTTCCCCGTCATAAGAATTAACCTCCTCATCAACTGGAGGTGCCCTAGAAGGTTGGCCAACATTTGTTATCCTAAGAGTACAGACTCGACTGGCACCTCGAACTCTGAAATGCGGAGGCATCAAAAAACACATGAAACTGTTTATTCATCTATATGCACACTCTCGTGACAATACGGCAAAGCTGACAACATGAGGCATCCCCACGGCAATAACTGGCATCCGGAGTAAAAACTGGCAACATGAGACTTTGTCTCACAGCAAATAATCTGGCATATATAAGTACACGGGGTGCATCCTAACATAAAAATTATTTCTAAAACACATGCTCATATATCTCAAATCATGCAAGTTTCTCATATATGACAAACACGTGATTTCAACATAATCAATATTTGATCCATAATTTATAGCAAAATATAAATTTTCTAAAACAAAAATCATTTAATGCATTACATTGAAAATTCTTTTAAGAAAACATACATATTAAATACTTTGGAAAATATCAATGTTACAAGCTTATCCACGCACCTGGCGAGCTGACTACAGATAAAGGAACTATGCAGCATGACTGTCCCCGCTTACTGTATCATGATCACCTAAGAGACAAAAGAATTCACTATAAGGCACATAATCCCGACTAGAATAGATGAAAGAATATGCAAGAAACGTGATTCGGTCGCTTTCGTAATCCTAACGAAATTTCGGCAAGGTTCCGTCTATAATACGGACATTCATTATACAACCCATAATCATTGACTTACATCCATATTCAATTCTCAACATTCACAATTCAATTCAACATTACTAATCCAAATCTCGGGTTCGCAATAATTCCCACACATAATCTCACTCAATCATATTCTCTGATAAAGTCCATCGTTCACTTCTAACCACAAGGTAATCATTAATATGGTCCAAACATGTAAATTAATCATACTTTAAAGTTATTTACCGTTCCTAAATACATAACATGCATAAACAGAATATAATAATAGTTTAAACGAAAATTAAGATTCGAAGGTCCGTTACTACTCGGAATGGTCGGGAAATCACGGAGGAAGACTCTGGAAGTCGGCGCGAACAAACTGTCATGCGCGTGTGGGCCACGCACCGTTCGTCGACGAGCGTGAGCGCCATGCGCTGGTCAGATTCCAAAAATTCCGACGGCTGAGCGTCCGTCTCCCCCTCCCGGTTCCAATGCCGCTGACGGTTCGTCAATCGTAGTTCCGGATCAACGGGAAATCAAGAAAAACCATTCAAAGTTTCTTCCAGGATTTCTGCGAAAATTGGGAGTTTCCCGAGATGAAACTACCACCAAAATATTCTTCTCGTCAAGATCTACACTTTTCCTAAAAGACCCGATCGAGAACGGATTCAAATAGGACAAATTGGGGCTAAATCTCTCTTTTCTCTCCTTTTCTTTATTTTCTCTCACTCTCACGCCTATTCTCTCTCTCTTTTTTTTAAAAAAAAAAAGGTGGCTGCTGTGTTTGTAAAGAATGAAAAGTAAAATTAGATTTTCCTTTTTCTTTTCTATATATTCACATGGCAAATAACAATTGTCTTCCTAAATTAGTCTCCAACATCATTTTTCATTCCAACTTTAATAAACCTAACTATTTAGTCCTTAAATTTCCAACATCCATAGTTATTAAATCAAAAAAAATAAATTGGGGTGTTACAACAATTATTATTATTATTATTATTTAAGACGAAAAGAAAGAATATTTACCATTGTTTTAATTTTAGTTATATTAAATTATAAAGTTAATTCAGATCCGAATATTTTAAGAGAAAAATAAATATAAAGCAAAAAGTACAATAAAATATGGATACATGCAAAAAATAATAATTTCTATATTATCATAATATTGAAATCCAGTCAAGATCGTCAGATCCATATCTGGAAAACAAATGGGGATTAAGAAACTGGAAGGGCAAGAAAAGTTTAATATCAATAGATTACTCCAATTACTTTCAGGGATTAACAAAAAGGACTACTAAATAGATATATAAAATATGTGTCAAATATTATATATATATATAATATATATATATATATATATATCTATATTATAAAGCACAATGATGTTGGAGGAAAGAGAGTGCATCCAACGGCTCTCTTTATGTGGCTTAATTAACGGCTCAGATCATTTCATTGGTAATTGGAGGAAAGAGAGTGAATTGATTGATGGAAATGGTCAAAATTTTCAAATTTTCAAATAAAAAAATAGAAAGTTAAAATAAAATCATTTAATTAAAAAATAAAATCATTTAATTATGTAACACCGTGCCGTTGGCACGGACATCATTTAATTAAAAAATAAAATCATTTAATTCTGTAACACCGTGACGTAGGCACGAGCAAATACTGTAACACCGTGCCGTAGGCACGGGCAAAAACTAGTATATATATATAGTATAAAAAAAGTAGATATTTTCTAAACTTTTTATATATTTTCTAATTTTTAAACGGAACAGGAATAAAATTTTAAAATTTATGTTTGAATTTCTCATAATAATAATTAGGTCTAGGTGGGAAAGAGGGAAAAAAGTGACAGAGAATAAAAAAGGACTTTGCCTGTTGACTCTCCTGTCCACGGTAGTCTTCAAGACACACTCG